>OVAX01001977.1:9980-35800 GCA_900406405.1 Lepidium africanum | reverse complement strand
GTGTAGATCGTTGGAAGGTCTCTTTCTTTCCCAAAGAAAATACACACTTGATCTTTTGAATAAGTGTGATGTAGGTACCCGCAAGACGTCTACTCTTCTCGAAGATGCCTACAAAGCAACGTGCAAGGGGGAGTGTGATGACGTACCTTTTGAAGATGTACACAAATACTGGAAGATGGTTGGTAAGCTTATTTACCTCACCATCACGAGGCCGGACTTGAGCTTTGTGGTAAATCAAGCAAGTCAACATATGCAAGCTCCGAAGCAATGTCACTGGAACATGGTGGATAGGATCCTAAGATATCTCAAAGGTACATCCGAACATGGTATATGGATGGGGAGAAACAAAGACACAACCCTTGTTGGATATTGTGATGTGGATTGGGCCGGAGATAAACACGACCGGAAATCTACTACCGGGTATTGCACGTTTCTTGGAGGCAATTTGGTGACTTGGAAGAGCAAGAAGCAAAAGGTGGTGTCATGTTCAAATGCCGAAGCCGAGTATAGAGCCATGAGAAAACTAACGGATGAACTCATATGGTTGAAGGCCTTACTCAAGGATTTGGGGATTGAGACTCATAGTCCAATCACAATGCATTGTGATAATCAAGCCGCAATACACGTTGCATAAAACCCGGTATTTCATGAAAGAACAAAACATATTGAAGTAGACTGCCATAAGGTTAGAGAGAAGATTGAGCAAGGAGTGATCCTACCGTGTTATACAAGAAGTTCGGACCAATTAGCGGATATCTTCACCAAAGCTACAAGCTCAAAGGTGTGTGATTTCGTATACTCAAAACTTGGTTTGGTAGCAATGACCAAATCGTGACCTTGAACCACACTCTTTTTCCCTTAGTTAGTTTTGTCCCAATGGGTTTTCCACTAAGGTTTTTAATGAGGTGGGGAGTCACAATCTTCAAGCTTGCTCCTAATAATTCATATTATGGATTCAAGCTTGAGGGGGAGTGTTAAATCATAAGACTTGAGAAGGAAGGAAGTGATATGCTACACATTAAGTCATTCATAGCCGTTGGTGTAGATGTGACTCTACACCATCTCGAGAACCGGCGGTTCTAAGCCGTAGGACCACTAGGAAATATATTCACTTTAATTCAAATTGTTAAACATTTTTAGTATCCTTGATTAGTGTAAGTAGTCTATATATAGGATGTAATAAGTGTATGGTATAATCAAGAAAGAGAATTCTCTTCTTCCAATCTCTCTCTCTCGTAACTATCCTCTTTCTCTCTCCCTCTCTATCAGTTAACATCTTCTTCTTCTCTAAACTTCAATCTCTTTTCAACCAAAACTCATACAAGTAACCAAAGTTCTGAAGGCAAGAGTAAAATAGAAGCTGGTCTGAGTGAGAACCTGAATTTTCTGCAAGCTATGAAAAACCTAAGCTTAATTCTGGTTGTTGTTTATTGCCATGCTTTGTGGTATGGGCTCTGGACTTTCGAGGATAAACAACATCCGACAAATAGGTGAGTCACTACGATACTCATCGTTGAGATAAATTCATAGGTCTCCCTGTGTAGTATATGGAATGTTCTTGGTAGATTTGGATGCCAACATGCATTGCTAATGGCTGCAACACTTGGAATGATGACCATAGGGCATTTAAAGTGGTCATGATTACCATGGTCTTCACTGGAAAAACTGGAAGGCTCTTTAAACTGGGATTTAAAAATATTGAAGCTTTCAATATTACCTTGTTAGGAAAACAATCTATGGAAGATTCTTACTATATCTCATACTCTGGTTGCTAAGGCTTATAAGGGAAGATACTTCCATGACTCCTTCATTCTTAATGCTCGACAAGCTTCAAGACCTTTTCATGTGTGGGGTAGTTTATGGCCTTGTTCTTTTGAAAAGTTCTTCTCTCGGATCATGGTTGACATAGACGTGCCTACCCTTTGGCATGAGTCAATTGCCTTATACCTCTACTTTTTTTCAATTGTTTTAGGCCAATTTGACAAAATTGAGGCCACATTTTTACCCAAAAACAGTAATAGGTTATGATAGAACTCAAAAACAAACAAGAAGAAATGGAGAAAAAAGCTTAAACATCAAACCGTGACGTGACCAAAAAATTACATACACAGTTATGTTTCTATAAAAAAACAATTTGGATAAAATTTCCTTTTATCTTTTTCTTCTGACTAATCTTTTTTTTTTTTTGTAACTATGATCCTTTTAATTTGGTAATTTTCACTTGAATCGAAACTCCTTTCAATCGTTATCACATGCAACAATACACAGAAGGTTTGATGCCGATCTGTAATTTCTTTTTCCGATCAAGGAAGCACTCATCCCCTGATCTTTACGGCTTATCAACTTTTCAACGTATATACTCATCATCAAACATTACAAGTCTGGTTTCCCCTTCCATGATTGTCTCTGCATGTCTCAAATTAGTCATGCAGATTTGTATTACATTCTTTGTACATTAGCCTTTTGGGCTTATTAATATAACTGTTTGAAGGGGGAAAAAAATAGCAAACCTTTTCGTGGGCCTTATTGAGCTCACTAATTAATTTATCTTTTTTAATTTTGGGCTTTAGGGCTCTATTAATTAATTCGTACCGTTGCAATTCTATAGTGAGTCACTATTCAAATATTAACACCAAAACTAAACCAAAACTCGCAACCTTTTTTATTCTTTTTTTTCCAAAACTTTTTTTATTCTTTTTTGGTTAAAATATCATGCAAAAATGGCAACAGTTTTATTCTTTTTTTTTTGTTTTTATTTCCCTTTTTTTCTTGTTTTGCTAAATATTCATGCAACAGTCGCAACCATTGAAATGCATATAAACAGAAGAACAACAACAGAAGAACAACAAAGAAGAGCAGAGAAATGAAGAAAGCCATGATCAAAGAAGCACGAAGCGTTGCTTCTGTTATGTGCTTCCCATTTCATGCTGATTCGTCAATGTAAACCCACAAAAACTTTTCTTTAAGTTCTTCTTTCTTTTCAGGGTTGGGATGCATCTCTGTTACTTGATGACACACCAAACATGCTTGGTGAAAAACTCTCACTTTCCAACATCGATTCTCTAAGATCTTTCGATGTTGTTGATGACATTAAAGCAGCTTTAGAGAAAGCTTGTCCTCTACTGTATCTTGTGCCAACAGGACAAGCTTTCTCTAAAGGTGCTTTAATGTCATCAACAACATCAAAAGATCTTAGAGAATCGATGTTGGAAAGTGAGAGTTTTTCACTAAGCATGTTTGGTGTGTCATCAAGTAACAGAGATGCATCACAACCCTGAAAAAGAAAGAAGAACTTAAAGAAACATTGACGGATCAGTGGGAAACGCATAATAGAAGCAACGCTTCGTGCTTCTTTGATCATGGCTTTATGCTCTATGTGACTGACTGGGTTTCAAACTTTGTTTCGCTAAACCGTTTGGTTACGAAGCAGAGATCCAATCAGTGAGGAATTCGCTGTCTCAAGCAAGTGAAGAATCTCGTTCTCAGACCCTCGATGGATGTCTACTAATGAAGCACAATGGGAATAGGGCCGTGCTTTAGCACGTGTGACATGAAATCTGTCACAGGACCCAAAAAAATTGAAGGCATTTTTAAAAATATCATACTGTTTTTTCTTTAAGTTTTACCGTTTTTTCTTAAAGTTTTACCGTTTACCTTAAGTCTTAGGATTTTCTAACGATTGTAGGAAACTAAAGCCCCATTTTGAAAATTTAATATAGTTTTTCTTTAAATCTTAGGAACTTTTTTAAAGCGCGAAAAATTAAAGGCCCTAAAAAGTTAATTGTTTATTTTAAAAATATCATACAAATATTTTTGACATCTAGAGCCCAAATTTTTTTTCTCGTCATGTTTTATTTTATGACACATGGCCTTATATTTATTCTGAACGGTCCTGAATGGGAAGACAATATGATTGAACTCCTGAAGATTTCGTAATTGAGATTGTTTATCTTTGTTTTTTTTCCGAGTTTTTGTTTAGTTTAAATGTTTCATTTACTTTTGAATTGGTGTTTCTTTTGCTTGAAATCGAATTAAAAAAATTTCATATTAGATAGGGCTCTCGAAAACGTTGTACCGGCTGTGGTCCTCAAAACTCGATTTGCCCAACATTCAGATCTTCAAGTATTCTGGAAGATTACATCACATTGTGTTTGTTAAAGTTAATGAGATGTTGGAAGAAGTGTTGTTGGATTTTTGGGAACAGACTTATCACAATGGAGAAACAGGAACACAACTTAAAGGTCTTTTATACAATCTCCGATATTGTAAAACTTTAAAGCTTTGTCCATTTCTGATGATACAAGACACTGCAGATCCAATTAAACTACATGCACCAATGGAGACTCAACGGTTGCTTCTGCAGACAAATTTTCTTGGCCAATATATGAGTTTATCAGAATAAAGCAAATGATCAATAGCTGTCCTTGGAGATATTAACATTTCATTTGATCAGTGCTGCACCAGTAACATATGTTGCTCCTATAAATCCAGACGCTTATTGGATTGTTGATGCAAATCATGTATGTTTGAATGAGAATCTTAGAGCTGTTCAAATGTGGGATTTTTGTGGAGTACGTATGAGATGCATTTACTGAGGTTTTTGATTAGGAATGGTCTTGTGTTGGAGTTTGTTGATTTTTATCTACCAAATGATGTGATTGAAGAGGCACTTGAAGCAGTTGCAACGTTGGATGAAGTTCAGGCAGGTTCGAGTAATATGGAGATTTACGTAAATTGTGGCTGAAGTGTGAAGAATCTTCTGTTCTATTCAGATTTCTTAATGTTTTTAAGATGAATATTTGATTCCGATTTCTGTTTCCTTTTAAGACCATCTTGAATAAGTGCTGCAGCATATTGGCATGACTTATTGTCCAAACCTTTGTTTCACTTATTATATTAAAGACCTTTTTTTTTTAATACTTATTTTTACGCTTTTGTCATACAAAGAATGGGATTTAATTTCAATCTTCTGAGTTTAGGGAAGTATTATTCGGTATCTATATTCGTATACATAGCCAATGCCGTGCTCATGGTTAGAGAAAGAGGCCCTATAAATACTTTTTATAAACGAACATAAAACTAATATTTTGGTTGCGGTCTCTGGCGCTGTCAACTATATCACAAAAAATGGTTTAGTTAACATATATATATAGAAAACAAAAGAACATATATTATGAAAATTTTGTGGAAGAATTTAATAAATAAAAATATTATATTGTAAAATTTTTTTTTTTATTTATATATTATACTAAATTATATTATATTTATATTATAAAAAATTTATATTATAAATATTGTTTTATAGTTGCATTCGACCCCTATAGCCTTCGGCACAGGAATGCCTAAATTACACTTCCTATAGAGAATTGGTTCAGATGCTATAGCAGTTGCTCATAATCTACAAAAGCGAAATAGACCAATATTTACTCATTGTTCACGATGCTATGAGGAGATTGAAACCGTTGACCACACCTTATTTACTTGTCCACATGCTATCGCAACATGGCAAATAGCTGGAGTACCTACACAAGCACTATGTAATCCGCAGATAACAATAGACGCTATACAACGTTATCTCTCTATTTGGCTATGTTGGCAATGCACTGACATTCAATAATCAAAATTGGAGTCCTATATAAATGTCAAAAAAGCTGTCGAAGAGACAAAGGAATGGAATCGTCAGGTCAAATTTGAGGGAGATAACATTACTGTGATCCGAACCATACAAGGAAAAACAAAGGAACTTAAGGCTACTTCATTATGCACAATTAAGGACTTGTCAATTTATGTTTCAAGCTTCACGATTTACTTATCGTACACGTAATGCCAATGCGTGTGCATAGACTACCAAAAACTATAGCTTTCACATGATTTTTTAGATTTGCAAGTATTCGATACATGTCCTGCTTAAAACAAAGACAAACATTTTCAATATTTGTTTAAAAACATTTGTTTTAAAATAGATTTTCTAGCCCGTAATATGCAAGATCTATCTAGGAATTTGTTATTTATAAATTCAGTGCTTTCAAATTAGGTTATTTCTTTGATTAAATTAATGATGTTAAGTTGCGAAAAATTCATCTTTGGAAAGAATAAAAAAGAATAAAAAAAATTGTGCAAGAAAACATTCTTTATTTAATACAACTTTGTTTTTCTTTAGCTCTTAAACAAAATAATTTTTTTTACGATGAAAGTAAGGAAAAGAAATATCCTGATTGGACAAATAAAAATAAAATAAGAAACCAAAATCCAAAAAAGAAAATTTGTTCACAATTTCTCATTATCACTGTGACAAAACAAAACAAAACAAAATCACTATTTATCCATCGTAGACCACAAAGCCAAAAAAGAGATGTCAACTACATCTTTCTACGAGAAAAGTTTGGCACCACCTTTACGCCAAACTCCACGAACCGGCAATCCACCGGTCAAATTTTGGTTACTGTTAGAATCATCAGCCTTTGGTTCCGGTTCAGGATCACGGTTATTAAGATCTAGTAACGCAGCCATTGATCCATCACCAAGCCTTACTCTGTGAAACTTGGAAGTTTTCTTACGTTGTTGCTTACTTCCGGTTGAAGAAGAATCTGTTCCTGCTACTTGTGCTTTGCCTTTATCTGACCGATATGAATTCCTATCTTTCGATATGTCTTCCTCTTCTTCTTGAGCAATCTGTGACGATTGTAATCTCCTCACTGTATCCATGAAATCTTCTGCTACTGCTTCTTTTGGTTCAGCAACTTTAATAGCTTTTCCTTTGTTTTTCTTTGAACCTTGACTTTCTTTACGTTGAGAAGAGCTCTGCGCAGCCTGACCATTCTCCTTTGAACTCTCAGCTATCGAAAAGGCATTGTGGGTATCAATAAGCTCCTTCTGTCTTTTTGGGTCAGGGCAGAGTCTAGCAAGATCAACAACCAAGTGAGACAATCCATAACCTTTCACATATTCCAAGTAAGTTTTTGCATCTATGGAACCTTGACGATACTGTCCAGATATACTTTTAAAAGCCATGAATACATCTTCATCATAACCAAGTGCAGATCGCATTTTCTCAATCAATGTCTTGTTGGCAGATTGTACATCAGGGACCGTTTGAGTTGTGGAAGGTCCTTCTGTAATGGTGGATGATGTCTTGCTATTTCGCACAACAGCAGAAGAAACTGGAGGAAACTCTGAATGAGATGGCTGAAGTGATCTTGTATCAGATAAATTAGGTGCGGAGGAAGAATGATGAATCCTATTCGCATTGGGAGCAGCCTGTAGAAGTGCAGAAGCCAGAGGTCGAGGCTGTGGAACTCTGGCATGAGACCTAGACTGGACTGTAGGACTAGAGGTTTGTACAGGTGTTCGACCTATAGCTGGCCATCCCGAAGAAGAATTGGCACCACCAATTGTATTAGATGCTTGTGCTGAGCCTCGGTTATTAACTGGCCATGCTTGAGAAGGTCTACCAGCAACAGTAGCAGTTTGATTTGTTTGACGTCTTAAACGAGCAGCCATTGTGTTAGTAGGCAAACTCTCCAAGTTCTGTCCAGATCTTGGCTGACCAGCTAGAGGAGGAAAAGCAGATTCTCCAAGACGTGTACCACCACCACCAGAGCTACCTACGGCTTGAAGATATCGTGAAGAGGGTTCCATATCCATAGATAGAGATTCCATTGGTTGAATAAGAGGATCAGTATCATCTATGTGTCTGTTGTTCTCAGAGAATCCAGGTGGCGCACCTGAGGGTGGAGGAGCAGGCTCTTGCCGAGAATACTCAGCCTCAGATAAGCGAAGTGCAGCATTAATTGCATGATTATATTCATCATCACCAGGCTCACGACGAAATGATCTGGCTCTTCCACGACGATTCTCTTGATCATTTCCCCGTCGGTATCGGAAACTCGTGGGTATCTGGAGTGAAACCACAATATTCAACATAAATAAGCAGACAAAAAGATGTGCTAACAAAAACTCTGTGCAAGAGGGATCACAGACCTGTAATGCAGCACTTCGCTGAGATCGAGACATTCTACCTCCATGCTCGATAGCATTATGCCTCTGAAAAAGTAATAGAAATACTTATCAAAAGTTCACAAAGTAGAACTGAACAGAACAACGAGAAATTCCTGAAAAGAGTGATACTTTTAGCTCTGATTCGTTTGGGAAAACTATGAACTTCTTAGCAAGGCAAGAGTCGTCTTCACAAAGGAAATGATCTCTCCGAAAGTGAATCTGTTGCAAAAAAACACGTAAAAACCAGAACAGATGTAGCCACAATAAACCTATGCTACAATGAAGAGGTTGATATTACCTCCAAGTCATCATAGTTTTTGTAATATTCATACTGTCCTGGCTGTGACCTATATAGAAAATCGAAGTCAATGAAGTTATTCAAATTACTTACACTCACAACTAAGAATTCAATAATATAAATTGCCATTACCTTTGACATAAATGACAGGTGTAATGCTCTGTAGACATATGAGTATATAATTCATTATCACCATAGAATGGATTCCTACAGAATTCACACATTGGATGTCCAGCAAAGCCTCCCCTTTCACTCTCACTTCCATCAACTTCAGAGTCACCAGTGTGTATGTGTTGGTTAAGTTGTGCCCTAGTATACAACTTTTGTTCACATATGAATATCTGTCATGTAAAGAAAAACACACACAGATGTAAACACATGTGCAAAACTTCCGAGATGATAACACCAAATAAGCTTGCTGATATGAAAGCTCCCACCTTTCGCCCTTCGAGACATAACCCACACATATGCAATTTATGCTTATGAAATAAATGACCCTTTAACTGTTCAATGCTCTTAATCCGTTGCCGGTGTCTTTGTCCTCCTTCTCTTGGTTGATCTTCCGCCTTGTCACAAACACTACAGGAGAGTCTACACATTGCTTTGATCATCCTGTACTGATCCAAGTCATCAAAGAAAGCTTGAGTATCTTCATGATACCAGAAAGCTCCAACTCGACCTTCCCTTGGTGATGATGGAAAGGTCGAAAAGTCATTGATAGTCCTTGTATAATCACCCAAAGCCTACAAATTCATGAATTTCCTTATCAGTTATCAGCTAAGATACATAACAGTTACAAAATTTCAACAACTGTCTTCATCATTGATTACATTAATTACATATGTGCAATTGAAAAGCAAACAATGATCGAGAAAAAGAAATCCTAATCACCTTGGTAACGAAAACAGCAGGAGACTCGGTCTTACAGATACAGCAGCGAGGATCGCCGAGGACGAAACGGAGACGAACGACGCATGTGGAGCAAACTTCTCGGTGACCACAAGATCCATAGGCAACCCATTCCAAATTTTCGGCGCAGACGGCACAGCTATCATCCATGTTGCTTCCTGAATTAGAGATTAGGATTGAGAAATTGTTTCGAAGCGACAACAAGAGAGATTATGAGCAGAGAGATCTAGGGTTCTAAAAGAGGGCAGACAAAAAGGCAATGTGAAGAATATCAAAAGTCTCCGAATCATCAAGACCAGTCAAACTTGTAACTTCAAAACAACAATATATATTAATTATTCAAAATTGTCACCTGGGGATGTAGCTCATATGGTAGAGCGCTCGCTTTGCATGCGAGAGGCACAGGGTTCGATTCCCTGCATCTCCATTTACCATTTTTTATTTTAGTTAACCGAGAACAAGGCCCAAGAGACGACACAGTGAAAGCCCAAAATCCAATGGCTCAAGAAGAGCGTAGTTATGTAATTTATATTTTCATTTTTGTCCTCGGAGAGTAAGGGCCTAAGAGGCTATACAGTGAAAGCCCAAAATCAAAACTAAGGGCCCAACAAGGGTAGTTACGTAATTGACTAATAAAACCCTAGCTGAGTTCTTCTTATTTCCTACAAAATCCACTTTCTGAGTTTTTCTGCAGTCCTTGTTCACCTAGCCACAAAAAAATGCAGATCTTCGTGAAAACCCTAACGGGGAAGACCATAACTCTAGAGGTGGAATCCTCCGACACAATCGACAATGTCAAAGCGAAGATCCAAGACAAGGAAGGAATCCCACCGGACCAGCAGCGATTAATTTTCGCCGGAAAACAGCTCGAAGATGGCCGTACTCTCGCCGATTACAACATCCAGAAGGAATCAACGCTTCATCTTGTCCTCCGTCTTCGTGGTGGTGCTAAGAAGAGGAAGAAGAAGACTTACACTAAGCCAAAGAAAATCAAGCATAAGCATAAGAAGGTTAAGCTCGCTGTTCTTCAGTTTTACAAAATTGATGGATCTGGTAAGGTTCAACGTTTGAGGAAAGAGTGCCCTAACGCAACTTGTGGAGCTGGAACATTCATGGCTAGTCATTTTGATCGCCATTACTGTGGTAAGTGTGGTCTCACTTACGTTTATCAGAAAGAAGGAGCCGAAGCATGATCTGTTCAAGCTTTAGATTCCTCTTACTCTCTCAAAAACTGCATTTCTATTTGGTAATTTTATAAGCTTTTTGTTATTGTAATGGATTCGATGTTGAACATGTTTTGTTCTGGATTTTGAATGATGAATTCGTAGGTTTTATGGATATGGTCGTTCAATAGTTCAATATTCATTGATTGCAACATTTTTGTATCATCTCTTCAACTCGAATTTGATGATTTAGTTGTTTAATGGATAAATTTATCTTCACTATAAAAAGACATGTACACAAAAATGTAATAACTCATACTGTACATACAAACATATACAAATTCATGAGTTCTCAGCTGCTTAAAATCTCTGATTACAATACAAAAGCAGCTTGAGATATGAGGTTATTCGTCATCATCATCAACAATAATCGTTGATTTCACAAAGGAAGATATAAACTCAATAACTTAGCCGTCCATGCTGTTCCTCAGGCTAAGGAAAGCTCCTGGAGTAAGGCTTAAACACCTTCTCCTACCCAATTGAGCCACTGGCTCATCCACCACGGTTGATAAACAGACAACAATTGCGGTTAAATTATCAAATGCTTCAAGCCTCTTAGCCTCCATTATAAGCTCCTTAGCACATTTTGTTGGGTCACTGTGTCGCTTTAAGCCACGTTTAACAGTGGTGACTGCTTCTTGGCTTGTTAAGACATCCCAAATCCCATCGCAACCAATCACAAGGAACTCATCGTCTTCTGTTAAATTTATCTGTTTGATTTCCGGTTCTGATATTAGTGGACTTTGAGAGCCGTGTGGGAGTTTTTTTAAGTCCCAGTCACCGAGAGCTCGAGTCACAGCTAAGACTCCATTCAAGTAACCATCATGGAAGTAACCACCAGATTCTTCCACTCTCCTTCTCTCAGGTAGATTGATGGATCTATGGTCTTGAGACATGTCTATTGCTTTGCCTTTCCTGCATAAAACCGCTCTGCAGTCTCCAGCATTTGCAACAATTAAGAGTCTGCAACAGAGACTTACACACATCAATCACACGCTTATATACATAAAATCTTTGGATTGTTACAATTTTTATGTATATGTTTGAATGAGACAAGTACCTTCCAAAGATAAGAGCAGTAAGAGCAGTGGTACCAGAAGAAGAGCTAATACTACAATCTTCAGCCAAAGCTAAATCAGCTTGAAGAAATGCATTTCTCAATGAACTTTGAACTTCTTCCACATAAACATTATTCACTTCAGATGTATGTGGAAATTTATCATCTTCAACTAACAATCTAACAGCATTTTGTCGTACGTATGCTGCTGCTTCTGGTCCTCCATGACCGTCAAAAACCTAAACAAAAGAAATCAAGTCAGGTTATATACATAACATAGCAGAAAGGACATTATATTGTAAGGAAGCAACGATACATTACAGCATAGAAAGCACTTGGCTTTGGCAACTCAAAGAGAGACCCAACTCGAGAAGATAGATCATCTATACGAATGTGTTCATCTTCCATGCATCTCTTTGGCCCAATATCAGCGTAGCTTCCAGACCGGATGGTCGGAACATAAACCGAGACATTAGGTTCGCCACCACACACCGGAAACAGCTCAGCCTGCTTAAAATGTATACACATCAGTGAGAACACAGACCACATCTCCGAAACAATCAACATAAATCTCCCAAATCAACCAAAAGTAAATACTAAAAGGGCTTACTTACACGCATGCTCAACAGAGAAATAGTAACAAAAGAAACAAACACACAAGCAGTGAAGAAATGACATGTTAACAACAACACACAATAAACACATAGAGCTTCTCCACAATAAGATCAACAGCTTTAAATTGCTTAATTTGCAGAAGAATTAGACAACCAAAATTTGATGATCTCTATGACACGCAAACATATATGAATCAAGGATCATTTAAGCTCAAGAGATTCAAGGATCATGTTCTCAAGTATCCTAAATCGTTTAGTTTCCAATAAACCCGTATATAGCAAGCAATCAAGTCAAATTCCTAATTATTAACGATTGGTTTGAAAACTGAGTTTCTTAAATTCTCTTTCAAAAGATACCCAGAAACAAAAGAATCTTAAATTGGGGAACAAAGACTTACAACAGAAGAAGTCGTTAAACTGCCGGAAATTGACGCCGTTGACTGATTAAAACCCAATTTCGGAGACGAAACTGGAGATTTTACGGCGGAAGAAACTTCATCCAACAACTCAATCTCCAGAACCGCCGGTAAACTCTGTTGAAATACAATTTCTGCTTCTGCTACCATACGTCTCTCTCTTTCTTCACAATCAATTTCAATCGAAATTTTACTCGAATTCAACACTTTTTGATGTTTCTCTCAAATTCGTCAGTTGTGTTCAACGAAAATTGACAATTTCGAAGTTAGCGTGCGTATTTATTCCTTTGAAAGAAGAAATTTCCGTGCAGATTGGGAATTTTCTCTTTATTATATAAGAAACTTTGAAGACAGAGTAACCGGTTAGTACAGTTGACACGTGGCGGTTACCTGTGGCAAGTTAGTTTGATTACTGTTTGTGTTTAGTTTGTGGATTACACACGGCTACGACTAAGCCCTAATGATGCCACGTGTCATTCTGCGTTGCCGCGCGTATACTCTAGAAACGACGTCGAAGTCTTCAACTACTCCTCTCTTTTTTGAACCTTTTATAAATTACAAAGGACTTTCTTGGAAATTAACCACAGTGTTTCTCAAAATTTTGCGTTGGGCTTTTGGATATTCCGTTCGAATTCAGGTAATTTTTTTGTTTCGTCAACCTTACTTGCATCAATAAGATTCGATTTTTGTTCAAAATCTATATTCTAAAATTTTACTTATATTTTTTTTATATTGGATATAAATCAAATTCAGATGGCTAAAAAAAGCTAAAGTGTCCACTAGCACTAGACTACATGTTCTCGGCAATTCAGAGTATTTTATATAATTTCTTTTTAATAATACTAAAAATATTATTTTTAATTTCGGTTTAACTAAACTAAGTTCCAGATCTATTTCAGGTATTTAAAAAATATCCGAATACTTAAAAATAATTTAAATTCCTTAAAAAAGTTACACGAAAAAAGTAGAATACACAAAAATATATTCAAATACTAGCAAGGCATATGATATTTTTTCAAAAGATTACCTAAACATATCAAAAATATTTTTTAAAAAAATCATTCGGATATCCATTAGATATCAAATTGATTTTGTGTATTATCTAATATCTCCAAATAGGGGTGTCAATGCGGGCTTTAAACTCGCGAGTTATGCTTAGACTGCTCAGATATGGGGCGGGTTAGGGTTATATATTTTATTTCCAAATAAAAAGCGGGTTTTGCGGGTTAGCCTATCATGGACAATATGTTAATGCGGATTTGACCATTTGGTCAACAGGCCAACCGGGGACATATAAAAAATTACAAAAATAATCAAAATTTATAAATAATCAAATTAAATAAAAAATTATAATGTTGAGTAATATATAATGTTAATAGAAAACATAATTGTCTTTTAATTTTGTAAAATTAAACCCTATAGAATAAATAAACGAATAATTTTACCTCTTTTATCTATCAAATTTGTGTTTTATATTATTTAAAATGTTTCATAACATATAGATGTGCATCTTATGGTTTATAATCATGTTTCTAATATATTTTTATTCAAAATTTATTTTCTATATTAAAATAGTGACACAATTAAGAAAATCGCAGACAAACCACATAACTCGCGGTCATGAAATATAGCAAGTTAGGGTTATTATATTTATGACCATGTGTTATATGAGTTGACCCATTTAATTTACAAATAAAGTTAGATCTACAGCAGAACATGCTAAATGAGACGGGTTAACCCGCACGGACACCCTGTCTACAAGTATACAAGTAGTAAATGAAAAATATTCATTGATATTTTTTATCTGGTTCTAAGTATTATTTGATATTCGTTATTCAGTTTAGTTTTGGTTTTGGATTAGATATTTTGCCCAAGCTTAATTCTTAAGGGTAATTACAGATACCAAGAACTTTCTCGACAAGGACCTCTAGGAGTTTGTCCGTGTCACAATTTTCTTTTTTCTTTTTCTTTTTGGCATTAGTGGCATGAAGCTTTACACATTAGAGCACAAATCAACAAGTTAAGTGCTCAGTAGGATCCAAAGCCATCACCTAATATTTGTAATTATATGTTATTTTTTCTTCTAAATTTGACTAGTTTAGAAAAATAAAGAAAATATCTAAATTAAGATTGCGAGGAGTCAGATTTTTATTAGCTTTTGTGTATAATAATGTTTCTTTTAAGACATAATCAAGATGCTACAGATATAACGTGTTCCTAAAATGTGAAACGTGTTTCGTGTAAAGTCTTATAACCATTTAAAAAAATTTAGACAGAACTTCTGTCTTTTTTCTTTTGCTTTTATAAATCCACAACTTGTCTTTACCAAACAAATTTTAAAAATAAAAAAATAATTAACAACTAATCAGCACTACTTATCAGCGAAGGTCGTTGGGTTAAATAATTTGCACGAAAATATCGTCACGTTGATGATGAATGATGATGACACACGCTTGTAATGGGCCATCATTTAGAAAGAATGCAGTTAATGGGCCCATAATTCAGAAAGAATGCATTTAATGAGCCATAAAGAAAGCATATAAAGCTTTAACTTGAAGTGCTGATTATGATAATCAGGAAAGATCACTAGAGTGACAAGAAATCTAGAAAACAAAGTCCTGACGGATACTCTAAAGATTACTTATGAAAATAATAAACTCTAAACAAACTTATTAGTCTTCCAAAGTTTTTCAAGTAGTTTTTAGCCTAGCGACAGGTGGTAAATCTACTACGGAATCAATTTTCACCGCTTGTATTACGTAGGAATTTGGTTAATAAGCTAGTTAGTTATGCCCAATATTAAAAAAAAAAAGTCTTCCAAAATCCTTAAACTACGAGTTTGACTATATTTTCTGAAATTTTTTGTTAATCCAACTTGTAAATATAATTTTATTTTTGTTGGTTAATAAATTTCACATTTGAGAAAAAATATTATTCTTTTCTTAATACAACAAAAATTATCTGTGTAATATAGATTTTGCATTGATTCGAGATCAAAGGCAGAAATACAAACGCAACATGTAAAAGAAAAAACTCAAGAATGCTTCAAATCAACTAAATTTAAACCATTTTATTCGGATTTATTAAGCCTTAGTAATAGCTAATCTCACTTGGAAGATGATGAAGGGTTTAAAGGACTTGGCTTTGGACTATTATGCCTTGTTTTAGCAAGCCCAGGACTTCCCTCACCTCTCAAATCATTGACTCTAGGACTAAACACTTGAGACAGATTCCGATGATAAACCGGAGTTGAAGTTGAACTAGTAACTTTAGGACTACATGTGTGTCTAAACTCTCCTCTACTTCTTGTAAAATGTTCATCCATAATCTCAGCATCACATGGATATGAAGCTGTTGATCCTATCTCAGCTTCCTGCAAAGTTTGAAAATGTGTTAAGAAGAATCCAAAGAAACCAAATAAGAATGGAATTTGATTCGATTTACCGTTACTGCGAGATTGAATGGCAAAGCGGGTGCTTCCTCATACTCTGCTGCGTCTAAGTCCTGAAGATGAGCACTTTTGAAGAATCTTGGGAGGATATATTGCCTTACGGGGATTAAGAACATGATCAGTAGAGGGAACATAACTCCAGCTATTGGTATCCATGTGAGACCAAAGCAGGTTAGAAGATAAATTGTTTGGAATATAGTGAACATTGCAATTGTCTTGAATGGCACAGTTTCCACGAATGTTGCGTGGTTGTCCTCAAGGACCCTGAAAATTTGATAAGAGATTGAGTAATGATTCTTGGGAGAGTAATAGAAGATAGATACACTGAGACTTTACTTGAACCGACGACTTGGGGCTGTGAAGAGAAGTAATATTCTTTCCCAGAACTGGTTTCCAGGTAAGCTTTCGATTGCCATGAAAGCAAAGTAGCCCCACAGGACTGATGTTGGGATCATTTTCAGTATAGGCATAGCTGCAACACATCCTCCAACCATTATTGCCTGAAGCAAGTTGCTTACTCTCTGTTCTTTGACTTCAATTGGCAATAAATCATCGATCTCTTTTTCAATATCAAACAGAGTTTCATCAACTGGAGCATCCAGATTTCCTGTGAATGTTGTGGCTTGGATTGTTGATTCTTTCAGCTCTTTCAGACCCTGCAGAAGAGAGAATTTATCCTCCATTCGGCCTCAAACCATATTAATTCCATTGGCAAATAGGAAAGTTTTATAGAAGATTCTTAACCTGAGGCTGCTGATGAACTAATGGAGTCTGCATTTGATTATAAACGTCTTGCATGTTTCCATACAACTGTCCTAGACTCGCATTCTGCTTGATGCTTTTGTGTGCACTTGCAACTAGTCTGTTCCGAAGCAGCTGTGGAAAGAGCAAACAACAAGCTTAAATCAAAGGCCTGAAGGGGAAACAATAACAATATGTGATCCAACACAATATACATGTTGGTAAGGTACCTGATATTTTAGTGTTGCTAAGCTCTTGGTATGCATTGGTGATTGAGGGATGACTCCATTTGATGGAGGGATTCCAAGTAGACCACATATTAAGGTCTGAAAATGGCAGAGTTATAATTAGATTAAGCTCAAGAAGAATAAAGAAGACGAAGAAAATACTGATTCCTGCTTATTCTAACCAGAAACCCAAGAAGAAGCAGATCATAGTGGTATGAAGATGGTTTTCTCAAATTGAATTCCTTCTGCTGTGCAAGCTGTGATGCTACACTGTGGTCAAAGTAGTAAAGAACTGCAATCATTGTTGCTGGAATGAATGCTCCAAGTATATAGACAAGAGGAACTTCCATCATCTCCTGAAATTTTAGAGTCACCATCCATTAGTCATATGTTCTTGTGAGAGGGTGTGGGCTGCTTTGAGTTTCGTGATAAAGACACACCTTTACGACGGTCCAATTCTCATAAGCACCAGGGGACCAAGGATTTGGGCTAAAAAGTCGCCTTGGAATTCCTTTCGGAACATCTCCTGTTGGGATGTAGGAGACACCGGTCCACACCAGAACCATGAGTGGCACACCATAGTCAGCTATTAAACTTCTAAGCCAGCCTGTTCCAAGAATAATGTTTTAAAAAGGGAATTAAGTTTCTTAAATTCCAAGGAAGATTTGACTGAGATCTCCCCACTTGTAAGCAATGACTGCTTTATTGATTATTCAAGATCCCTATAACAAGGAGATTCCAGATCATGAGAATTAAAAGACAGTTGACTAAATAATTCGTTAACCTGTTCCATATCTCCAGGATCTGGCTTTTCTGCTCCTAAGTGCAGTTATAAGAAGACCAAAGGAAAGAACCAAAGCAAACATCCCGTTTGCAAATCTCCAGGAAGGTAAAAACTCCAGAAGTTGCAGATTCTCTCTCTCAGGAGATCGAAATTCATCAACTAGTCCCTGGATGTATAATCAAAGCATTAGAGGCAATTAAACAATTACTTGGTATCCAAAAAATTGTAATTTGATTTTACTTTGATGGCTTCTTGCATGAAGAGCATAGCTATAAGAAGTCCAAACAACTCTCCAGCTACTCTAGTGAATCTGTTGATTATTGAACAAGCTCCACAAATAGCCAACACAAACAGCATAAAAGAAGTCCATACACAAACCCTGCACAAATTTAACATTATTATCGCTTTGTTACTCAATAATTAACAAGATTAGCAATCAAATTAGGAGAAAACATTTACCATCCAGACCAAGCTAAGAACAAATTTCGTCCTAATTCAGGTCTTCCCTTAGCAAAGTTAAACATAAATGTGTACATAATTACAGTTGGCTCTGCAACTCCAAGTATTAGCAGAGGTTGGCCTCCAATAATTGAGTGAATGATCCCACAAATAGCTGTAGATGCAAGTGTCTGAACAGCCGTAAGAACTCCATCTACAAATTACAAAATTCAGTTAAACTTCCAATCTTTGTTAACATTCATAAAAGCTGATCACTTTTTCTGCTAAGAGATTCAGTACCAGTGCTTCGTTCCAATTGTTCACCAAATGAAATAACAGGAATCGCAGACGCAAAGAATATGTATGTGGTGGGAGCCAGAATCCTACAAAAATCATGAATAGTTCATATAAATGAAAAGAGTTTAAAGAAGAATTAAGGTGAACCAATTTTGGTACCTAAAACCAGCTTTGATTCCTCCAGTCCAATCTTGTTTGTAGCACATTAGTCTTCCTTTAAGATCATTCTTAATACCTTCAAAAGGAACAAAAGTCTCTTCCATGACGACTTCTCTCTGTAATCTACTCTGTTTTTAAGGTCCTCTGTTTTTGTTTTCTTTCAGACAAATCGTCAGACACTTGGAGAGCTTGTTTTGTAAAATGACCTTAAACCCGAAACGAAGAGAAAACTACTTGAAATCGAACAAACCCATGTTACAGAACATTCTCAATACACGTTCAGATAAGAAAAGAACCCATTCTTAAGGAGCTCTTCACAACAATGAATCAGGTTGATGAAGAAGATTGAGAACGATTCATGAAACGTATTTACATGATTTTTTTCTCTAAAAGCAATTGAGAAACAATAATGGAGCAAAAGTAAAAAGGGATTGTGTATTGTTTGGAATGCAAGAAAGTGGCTAAGTAAAATTTGAGCTGAGCAAAATGTCTTTGGTGACAAGGAAGAAGAAGCCGAAGCATCGTTATATATAACAAAATGATTATTTAACTAACTAATTATCAAAAAAACTAGAAGTATGTAACAAAATGATTAACGAAACGCGTGAAATTTTGACGGTGAGATTGATTAAGACTTACTCCTTTTGTATTATTTTATTGTTTATGCATTGACCTTCTTATTATTGTTCATCACTGTTCATTTGTTCTTCTCAGAGTTAAAATGATTTATTATACCCGGTGTTGTGTCTTTTCCTTTATTATTATTATTATTATTATTATTTTTATATAAGTCTTTTTTATAGCTTTCGATCTAATATGAGAGTTTCAGATTTATAATATGACGTTGTAGACTTTTTTTGAATTTCTGATTTTGATACGACAATTTCTAGCTATATCCGCAGTGGCGGATCCAAAAATTAATTTTACTGGGATTACAACATAATTAAATAATAAAATATTTTTTTGTAAAATCATAAAACATATTTTCATATAAAAAGTAAATGATAATACTATATAAAAATATAGTCGATAAAAAAATTATTCTAGTGGTTAGAATGATTCAACTAATGATTCATTCATTAAGGACGCGATCTTTCGGTACTACATATAGCATATTAAGAAGAGATTTAAAAGTGTAAACTTTAGGCTATCGATCAGAACTTGTCAATACAATTGTTAATAAAATGAATATATTAAAAATAAATTATTTTTTAATATGAGAATTATTGAATAAGGTAATTATGTGTTTATGAGATAGTATAAAAAAGAGTCATACAAAAAAGAATTGGTGAGTTGATTAAATGGGTGTTCTTGAGTTGATTTTGGACTGCTTATTGGAGTTTACTTAATTACACGGGTGTCAAAATAGTTAAGTATGTGAATATGGTTATAAGAAAGCATAATTTTTCTATACGACTTTTTAATTTTCAAAATTTAAGGGGGTTCAATTGAACCCCTATATCTCATCACATGGATCCGCCTCTGTATATCCGTCATGGTTTCGTTCTTTATCATAGATCGGTTTATAGATCTTTATCTAGGAAGTGTAGTGGTAACCCTAAAGAATTAAAATTTGGTCTTGCAGCAACAGTTCTTAACAATAATCGCAAAAAATTTTCACTTTTTAGCTACTGGTTTATTATCTCATTATCGAGTTTTTTTTTCGAGTTTTTGTTTTTGTCTTTGGTGTTTAGGTTTCTACATCTGATGAATTCATAGAATAATATTTATCTAAATTATGAGCATAATAATTAAAAACCTGCCTCCTATTGTGGATATGAGAATGTCTAATTGTTTACTTTGTGTCTCGAATCAAGACTGATGTGACTTTGCTAAGGTGTCATCAATTGATGCTTGTTCTCACTATTTTTGGTGAGGAAGACCATTAGTTTTTTCTTTGTATTCACTTGTTGAATTTATTTTACGATGTAATCGGTTCTAACTAATTGTAATGAAATAATGTGTTACAATGTGGAAAAAAAATTAGTGATATGGTTTGAACAACATGAAATAAGAGGTTGAAACAAAAAGTTATTTGAAAATGAGAGGTTAGAGATAGTGGTAAGTAAAAGAAATTTATAACAAAAATTGTTTAAATATTAATATTGATTGTTGATATTGCAGTGATTAACTAGTTATATCAAAATTCCTAAATGTTTCTAATACAAATGACAATCGTTTCCAAATGCCTATAGATAAGTCTATTTGGAATCGAATGTTCAAATAATTATTTTCAAATGGTCGTTTCTAAAATATACATTTCAAGTTTTCAACTATTAATTTTGAACGAAATATTGATTAGTTGTAAAATAAGAATATTATCTGCAAACAATCGCTTGAATGTAACCAATCAATAATAGAGTAAATATATTGTATATCACTTTTAATGCTGGTAATAAGGTGTTAAATATTATATTTTTTCTGTACATTAAATTCTAAATGATATAATGATCTTTGATTCTAAATTTGTTATTTGGTCTAAGCTTGAGTTTATTATAAAAATAGAAAATGGTGAGGAGCAGATAATATACATATATAGTCCATAGACTGACGTTGTAATAGTAAAAACTCAACCTAATACGTACGAATATCTTTAAACAACTACGATGCATGAACAAGTTGACCTAATTATCCAATCACCATTGCTTTCATATTACCTTTTTTTTTGTCACTTAGTTCATTATCTTAGATACTAATTTGGTTTTAACTTCTAGTTAAGCCGTCCTTCCAATGAAACCTGCCGATTGTAGTTTGTACGTACATTATAGTGTAGATTATTTACAATTGCTTTCCTTATAAATATAAACATCATATAGCACCATATTCAATTTCGTAATTAGGATCCAATTAATGACTTTAACATTAGAAGTTTGATCTCTTTTTACCGTAGTTAGTATAGATTATAAGAGAATTTTAGTTATAAATCGTATTTTATCAATCTAGAAAAATAATAATAATATATATATATAGCACCATAAAGAGTAATTGAGATCAATTAGTTAACACACATACTCTTTCTTTTAAGTTAATACTATTTAATTAAGAAAGTGTATGGTACAAGCGTATATGCATGTAACAAGAGAGGTTGAAGGCCATGTGCCATTGACAACTCATTTTTTGGCACTGGACGCAATCTCACTCATAGCCCAAAAAATACAATATCGCAATTAACGTATTCTAATAAGCAATATCATTGAACTAGTCTCTAAAAGGCTGAGCATAAAAATTGGAATCGAAAAACCAATTTGAAAACATGTATTCAGTTCGGTTTCGGTCCTTAACATATAACTAAACGATTCTACTATTTTGGTATTTTTGACTTGGTTCGATTTCAACCGAGAATCAAAAATAACAAAATGAGAATCGAAACTAATTTTTTCCGATTAACTAACTATACTAATAATACCTAATAATATATATCTAGTTACAAGTATCCATTCGAAATTGAACTGATTGATTATTTTTGTTACAAATAATTAATTTATTTGCTTGGATACAAGTAATTAATTTATATATTTTTAGGTTTTTGTTACAAATAACCATTTGAACCAAAAACTGATGGAGAACTAAAATTATTTTAGATCTAAATTGATTCACATTTTAAGCATCAGAACTGAAACCAAATAAAAATTAAATCGAACCAAACTTTAGTCGAAACTTATATGATTTCTAAAATCGGGAAAACCGACTCTACTCGAAACGAAAGACTGAATTTCCACTATTTATTATAGCTTCTCATCTTCAATAATTTTTTGTTTAATTTTGTCTCTATACTTAATATAAGAAGGTCAACTACAATGTCCAAACTCGATAGATACTTGCCGGATTAATTTAATAAGATTGAGGAAGTAACATGACGTAACAATGATAATGTTATTTAAATGATCAAGTGACCTAATAACTACAATCACTCACCTATACGAGTCTATGATTTTGAGTTCGATTTGTCTTTATACTTGACACGATAAAAGAGAGTCAATGACTCATTATATAAGATACTCAATCGCTGGCCCATGACGTACGTTGAGTTCTTATTCAACGTCGTCAATTACGGCCTTAGCGTAATTTTTTCATAGGATTAGCTACTTATCATTAAAAACAAAAACAAAAATTCAAAAACTTAATCACTTTGACAAAAAGAAAAAGATAAAAAAGAGTAAAGATTTAATCAAGTTATTAGATGGGAGGCTTACTTGATATCTGTATGATTAATCAAGTTAAGATTTTGGGTTGTCGTATTCTTCCAGTATGATATATATATATATATATATATATATATATATATGCCCTAGCTAATTTCATTCTACTATATGTGAATCAAAAATATTTTAAGAATTAATTAGATTTTGGTTATAAATTAAATTTTATCGATGCACTTGACAAAAAAAAAAAGCCTTTTTAAGTTTGTGACTAAACAATTTCTATTTTGTTTTTGTTTTTCATCTTATTAGATAAATAAACAAAATGGATTACAAAGAATTTTGGAAAAAAAACATTAGCTGGCGCAGAAATTTTTGGAAACTAAGCCATAATGAAAAAAATTAAAATATTAAAATATTAAAAATTTAAGAAAAGACAGCTAAAAACATTCATTGCAAAACGAACCCAAATCGAAACCTTCATAAGACTAAACAAGTCAAAATGACAGATGAAATCTCTTATAGCTTATAGCGAATCAACATACTTCACGAATAAAGGTCTCACAATTTACACGGGGTAATGGTGGTGTGGAGTCTATGTGACTAAATACTTATGTTTGCTGGTTGCTGCGGCGGCTGCGACCAGCGATCACGATTAAAAATGATTTATTTGGTAGTTGTTGGTTCAGTGACTAATAATTAAAATTTTAAATTGTTAAAAAATTTAACGACTAGTCGCTAGTGACCAGCGACTCTCAAACGAACAACACTAGCGACCAAAAAATTAATTAATTAAAAATAATTTAAATAAATAAATTTTAATTTTAAAATAATAACAATAAAATTTTATAAAATATAATTAATAAAATAAATATAAAAATTTCATATATAAAAATTTAATAAAACAAAATTTATAAATATTTTAAAAAATTTATATTTATAAAATTTAATTTTAGTTGTGTATAAATATATAATATATAGATGTGATATTATTTGTTATTTGATTCTCATAATTCTTTGACTAAATGTTATCAACACTTTATAATTCAAATTTATGTACAATTTTTTATCATTTTTATAAATATATAATTTAAAAATATTTTTTTAAAAATAATAATAAAAAGTAGTCGCTGGTCGCTGCGACTGCGAAACGAACAACATAGCGTTTGGTCGCAGCGATTGTCAAACGAACATAAAACTAAACTTTTGATCGCGGTCGTTGGTCTTAGTCTGAAAAAACAAACAGGGCCTTAGTTTGAAAAAAATCAATAAACCATAGGAGTCGGTGCTTTATATGTATTTTAGTCACCCATCTAATAAATATCTTGACATTAAATATATATTTTTGTCAATCTTATTCATTCATTCTACTAATAAAATTGACAAATGTCCGATCCATAATCAAATTGCTCCTACTGGGATTGACAGGATTTGAACTCACCACTTGATGCCAAATTAGATTAGGGACAAGCCAATTGAACTACCTGATTCTTGGCAAAATATAAATTTATATACACTAAAAACCATAGATTTTTGAAAAGAGTTGAGAATTATAGGCTTAGAACGATGTATTATTAGCTTATTAAAACGTTTTTTTTTTAGTCACTAGCTTATTAAATCGTTTATTCAACTTTTTGGAGTCTCGATTGTCTAATATGTTCAATTAATTACTTCAAAAAGAAAAGTATACATTACTAAAGATTCAATCATGCATTTCACTCATTCTATACCTTTTGTTTTTTTCTACAAAGCTATACTTTTATACTTAAAACATATACATTTCTGAGAAAAATGTGCTTAATTATTTTCATCTACCGAATGTATCATATATAATTGCTTGACGGAATCTTTGCTTTCAGTTTTCAATTCCATCAATACGATTACGAGGTTCTTGCATATTGAAACATAATACCACTTTAACTTTACACATATATATCTTTTTGGTAACCAAGAAGTTTTGATTTATAGGGAATCACCGAAACCACCAATTTAGATAAGTGGAAACCCTATATTATCTTCTATAGAGGAATTAGATATTCGATATTGATGATCAACACATTTTCTCCAGAATCACGGAAATTCATGTCTATTTCTATTTCCTCTCAAACGAGTCGAATCTAATATTTTAAATTTTTGGTACCAAACTTAAATCATTAGTCTCTTATTGCTTAGTTACATATATATATATATATATGGTAATTTTAATCATACATATACATTGATTTACGTCTTTATATTTTTATCCGTCCCATACGCGAGTTTATAAACCAAAGAAAACCACGAACATTGCATATATATACATTAATGATACATAAGCGTCATAATAGTTGTAGACAATAATTATACTAATTAAGTGAATTTATTCGGTTAATAATGAAGTATAGGAGACGACTTCTTTCTATCATGAATGAGTGATAATAATTGAGGGAGAATCATACAAATGTGAGAGGCCAAAGACAAATTACAACAATATGTAATAATTAATTTTTTCCGACTAATTATATATAAGGGGTCCCTATATATATACGTATATAAATAAAGCTAGACTTTTACTTCAATATTATTTACTAAAATTCATATAAACCAAAATAACAAAGACATAACTCAAAGTGGTAGGTCGTTTCCTCTCATCACTTTTCATACTCTTCTACTTCTTTCTCGGCTTTCAATTATTATTTTCAATTTCATATAAAAGGAAATCGAATTATGTAATGTAACAGTTGGCCTGTTTGAAAAGAAAAAAAAAAGTGATCGTTATTTTGTGTGTTTTGCATAAAACCTTTTATGGAATCAAGTAACTTTTTCTTATTTGATTGAGTCGATAAATTAGTCTATTGCTTGTTATTAGGCAAGATATATGGAATATTTCCAAGTTAGTTAGGATTTACCAATATTCTCATACTTGCTAGTCAAACGATGTTTTCTTCTATATAATATAATCATAATTTATTGGAATAACAACGAGAAATTCAGAACAATAATCTTGATATGGTATCAGAGCCACCTTATGATATGTGCTAAGAAATCTCGTTGCTCTAAAACCCTAAAAAAAAAAAAAAAAAAAAAAAA
>OVAX01001976.1:0-35807 GCA_900406405.1 Lepidium africanum | reverse complement strand
AGTTCGTTGTAAAACCATTTTACAACGAACTAGCAACGCGAAAAAGCGTTGCAACACTAATATTTTGTTGTAGTGAAATGACACCAAAGGGAACTTATCACATACTACGATATTTATACTAAATTCTGTGTACAGTTAAAGAATAATATCTGTTTGTACTATTTATCAAAAAATAAAAAATTGTGTATATAATTATATATATGCTCAGTTTTAAAGATCGCCAAGCAGAACTCATGATTTATTTCGTTTTCTTCTTCAATCTTAAGAGCTCAAATATGTGTTTTTTGGTTAGAATTTGAGGTCCATTTGTACCTCTTTTTTATTCAGATTGAAGATGAAAATTTGAGGTCCATTTCTACCTGGTATGTTTTTCTAAGTTTTCTTTTTTGACGTGTTAGAATTTTTTTACAAATAAATAAAGATAGATACTTGGATAGTGGAGGTTATGATGGAATTTTTTACTAACCTAACTGTAATTAAAAACAGACATTTGATATACCCAAGCTTAATGAATCCAGTGATATTAAAATATGCTTATTAAAAATGGATATAAAATGAAAATTACTATATGCTAAAAAAAGACTATTCTTACTAACTATTTGAGGTTCTGTTCACAAAATTTTGATATTCCATGGACCAATGATATTTTCTCATATAACACTTTGCTATGAGGTTCTAAAGGCATTTTTATATTCTCTATATTTATTGCCAAACAAATTATCGGTTTTATTGAAGAGTTGAATTTAATATATTTGAAAAATACGAGTGAGTTTAATTGAAATGTATACGATGAGCTACAAAGGTTAGTTTCAGATGTAATTATGGCGATTAGAGAAATGTATAAGTAGATCACATGTAAATATCTTCAAAATTATATAATATATACTATTTCTTTTGTTATTTATGTAAACAAACTAATTAAATATGAAAATCTAATAAATTTTAAAATTTGCGCCTCTACAGGTAAGCAATTATGAATAAGGAAGATAATATTAAATATATTATTTTCGAAACATACAAATCATTAATAATAAATATTTTTTTTTAAGATTGGATCATATGTTATCATGGTTTATGGTTTCTATACTTGATATAGATTACGATTATGGATAATGTTATTTAAGTTGCAAAATTTGCAACAAAAATGTATTTCCTATCGATTGTTATGAAGGAGATGATGATTATGGTGTTAGAAAATAGAGTTTAGAATTGTGCAATATGTAATTTAAATGTTACTGACGTGGTTCCCAGGTAAGCTATTTTTTGCTTTTATATATTAGGTAAATATATCAATTTTTGTATTTTATATGGTTATCTGACTTTTATAAATACAAATGTTTATATAAGTATTATAATTTTGTGAAAGTTAAAGATGATAGAGGGAAGATATTAGGAAGTTCATGTTTCTATACATCTCCAAATTTTTTTGAGGAAGTGTAAGATATAAAAACGTCTATGGTGCATAAAGTTTGTATATGAGATTATGAAGTTTGGCGTCTCATGGATAGATGGCGCATAAAGTTTGTATATGAGATTATGAAGTTTGGCGTCTCATGGATAGAACCACCTTATTTACGCTGCACTTTAGTGCTTAATTATTTTAATTGTTTATTTGATTCATTTTTGATTTTTTCTTATTTTAATTTTATGCTTTTTCACTCTATTTAAAATTTAATATGATTTGATTTAGTTTTATTAGTCTAAAAATTTACTCATGGGCCGATATTAATTACTAAAATTATATACATATATATATATATATATATTTCTACAGTAAATAAATTTGGTAAGGATTATTCTGTCCATACAAATAGTTATATCTCATTAATCATATATGAAAATAAAAATAAAATGAAATAAAATCATTTCACAATTTTAAAAATTTAACAAATAGATGAAATTCCATATCGTAAATTTAACAAATACAAAACCAACATAAAAAGTTAAATAACTAAAAGCTAAAGCGTAATCAATTTTTGAAAAATGAATCATTTTATAAATTTTAAAATTTTGCATTCAAAAACATATAGATATTCTAAAATTATAAATTGTAATTATGTTACAGAAACTTTAATCTCGTGCATCGCACGGATAATCATCTAGTTTTCTCATATAACGCTTTGCTATGAGGTTCTAAAGGCGTTTTTATATTCTCTATATTTATTGCCAAACAAATTACCGATTTTATTGGAGGGTTGATTTTAATAGATTTGGAAAATACGAGTGAGTTTACTTGAAATGTATATGATGAGCGTTTAATTGAAATGTATATGATGAGCTACGAAAGGTTAGTTTTTTATTTTCATTTAAATTCATCTGTCAAAAATCAAATCAAAATATAATATGATCCCCTAATAAAAATTTATTTTTCACAACCTATAAACTCGAACCCAAAGTGAACTGTATTATAATTTTATCTGCTAAAATGTATTTTTATAATGAGAAAAGCATGAAACATGTAAAATTCAACCGCTAATTGGTTTGGCAATTAATACAAAATTAATACACATCAACTCAACCTTTTAAAAGAAACATCATCATTGGTTGTAGAGTTGATGTGTATTAATTTTGTTTTTGTTAGTTTCAAAATCTAAAGTTTTTAATTGCGGATCATCTAAATAAAGCTTGAAATAACTGATGTTAACTCTTTGAGATATATAAAATCATATATGAAGGAAAAGGAATACTCTGTATGCAAAACTAATCATAGGTGCATTATTGTATTTAAGGTCACTAGATCTAAATAGTAAAAAGAAGTAAAATTTCTTGTATAACAGAATTATTCTAAAAACGAACAAAAGATTTAAAAAAAATAATAATAAAGGATCAAAAGATTCTTATACTCAATTGAATAAAATAGTTGATGATCACGGTAAGATGCTATGCATATAATTGGGTATTATTCTTGCATGCCCAATTTGCACAAACAAACCCTTCTTTTTTACTTTTTTTTTTTTTTTTCCTTTGGGGCATTCGGATGATTTATAAGTCTGAGCATAGGTCGGATATCCAGAATTTTTGTGATACTCGGATCTGAATCCGGATCCGTCAGATCTGTGTTTTTATTATCCGGTTCCGGATCCGAACACTATAAATATCTGGAAGTCAATATCCGCATGTATCCGGATCCGAGACAAATTTACATTATATAAATTTTTTATATAAAAGAATATTATTATATTTGAAATAAAAAGATGATAAAAATAAATACGTAGATTTATAGTATTGAAATTATATAAATTAAAAAAATTACAAAATACCAAATATATTATTTTTTCTTATAATTTCTATTAAAAATATATTTTATGTTAACTTTCAACATTAACACCTAAAAATATTATACAAGTCATGATACAAAACTTTATAATAAACCTATACATTAAAATATTAAAATTATATAATAAAGTAATATATAAGTATACACTAAATTTTGTAAGTTGGGTCGGATCCGGATATCCGGAAAAAAAATATTATTATCCGGATCCGGATCTGTACCCACAGATCCGTAATGTTTATTACCTGGATCCAGATCTGTGTATGCTGGATACCCAAAATTTCGGGACGAATTGGGACGGATAACGGATTGGATCTCGGATCCTGGAAAATATGCCCAGAGTTAATGATTTATTTATTTATTTTTGATAAACCATGTAATCTTTTGCAAGTATTATATTTTCGTTATTCTGAGTTTGAGTTTATCTAGGTTAGAGGAAACTATGTACATATAACATATCCTCAAAGATGCACTTATGATTTGTGGAGTGTTCTAACTCTAGTAACGTATAATCGTTATCTTGAATCTTTTCACTCAACTACTAGACTATAACTATGTTAGTATTCTTTTTGTATATCATATTCAGAAGAAATAAAAAGTATCTATTGAAACCATTGGCAAACGTACAATACCTCAACCTCCATTCACTGAATAACTAAAGAACTATGTGTATTAAAACGTTCCAAAGGATAAATTTAATACTAATGTAAATATATAGTATTGTTCTTCAGTCTTCGTTCTCTGTCACAAAAATATAAAATTAACCTTCTTATACAACTGTGTTCCAAAAAAAAAAAAAAAAACCTACTTATACAACTTGTACGAACCCTTTTGAATGCATGGGCCTGCGGCCTGGTTGTAAGTTTTGAACAGAGCCTATACTTCCATATGATAATTAGTATAGAAGTATCCATTACAATTTTACATATTTGGTTAAATGACATTGGTGTTATGTTGGAAAAATAATCTTGAGGCGTTTCCATACGCAAATTATAACATTACTTATAAACATTTACGAACAGACTAAAGTTTCAAATTCAGTATATGAATATTTTGATATATACAGAATTCAACTTTGACTCAACTGAAATTAGTCAATGGCTAACTATGTTGCTGAGTCAAAAGAGAAAAAAAAAAGTTAAAACATAAATTATCACTGTTATGAATTTTTATACATGACTTATAACATGCGTACACATACATAAAAAAATTTATTACTAAAGCAAAAACAAAATTAATCTAGAAATATCTAAAAGATATCACCTCATTTTTACTCTTCAATTTTTTTGTGAAATCCTTAATTACCTCATTTGACGACAAGGAGAGATTTTTGTTTAAAATCTCTACTTTTTAGTCTTCTAAGGTGAGAATAATTAAATCTACATGCATATAATAGATTAGGGGTGTTTAGTTCAACTATCAGATTAGAATTATTTAAATTTTGATTTGTTCGGCAATGAAACCCTAAACATACAGAACTATGCAATTTTCTAAAGTTAAACTACGATGGAAAGAGCTGTAGAAATAAGTATTTAACCACTTTACGAAATACAGTTACCTATTTTTTGTCACAAAAATCACTTTCCTACTTGTTCTAATTTTATGTTGTCAAAAAAAAAACAAAAAATTCATACATGTATATTATAGTACTCAAAGTACATAGCTTATTTTATTTATTAAATATAAAAATTCATTTTGATTAGCACTACTGCATCTTATAGGATGTTTTGTATCTATCTCAGCAATAAGGACCATTGTACTATTTTGCTATGTTATTCGAACCAAACGACCACAAATGAAATATAACACTCTAATACCAAGTCGAGTTATGTGCTTTTGGTGTCTTTTGTGATCTGAACATCACATCCACGAGGAAACAGAAGAACATAGCTTCGAGTTACTTTGGTATCTGCCTTCATTGACCACCTACAAACAATATATAAGTATAACTTTCAATTGTAGTAAAAAATGATTAAATCATGAGTCATTAGGTGATAAAAATAAACCTGTATCTAAACAAATGGTGGATAAAAATTGCCATCAGAAATTTAGCAAAATAAGCCCCTACGCAAAGTCTAGGACCAGCTCCAAAGGAGTGTAATTCTTGGAGACTATTGCATCCAAGTCTTTTCCCTATCAATATAGTTTTGAAATTAACTCAAAGAACAACATTGGGGAAGTCATTAAAAGAATTACGAATAAATTTTAGTTGACCTTCCAACGCCATGGATTAAATACAAAAGGATCCTTGTACTTCTCTGGATCAAAATGGACTGCACCAAAGCCCATGAAGGTCCAACCAGCTGAATTGTATAATCACCAACTTTAATGTCTTGTTCAGGTTTTCAAAGCACTAAAGGCGCAGTTGATGTGATCCTAAGTGACTCATTGATAACCTGAAACAAAATCGTACTTGTGTGTGAGCTATATAAATGACAATTGCATATCACATATACATTGTTTTCAAAAGTTTTTTTTGTTGTGTCAATAGTTGGATCGACAAGGTTAATTCATAGCCAAAACCCTTTTTCTTAAAACCCCAAACAATACCATGTGAAGATTATGCGATTCCCTAGAGTCAAACTCCAGAAAAAAAAAGTTAGAGAGATGGGCTTCACCACTTCACAAAATGTACCCAAAAAATCTGATGTTTGTAAAAAAATTTTTTATCAAATCAATAGATGTTTCATAAATTTATGTAGAATTTAACACTTTTGAACTATTGTGGTCTTACCATTTTAAGTGATCAAACTTTAATAATTAAGTATGATGATAAATGATGATACTAAAAATAATAATTAATAGAGGTGTTATATTGCTCCAGTTAATAGTTCATACATTTGTAGTTTGACTGCACCCCACTATATGTGGTAGTTAATAGAAGATTTTAGCGACATATTTGAGTTATAGATCAAGCATTATCGATCTAATTGTTAAAAAAAATTATTTATAAATAAAATATAGAGGGAGTGTCATACTGACCATATGAGTGAAAGTCATGGATTTATAATCTTCCCATGTTAGATCATACTCCTTTGTCTTATCTCCATAATTTTTTTCATGTTCTCTCTGCAACTCTTGGATGACTTTAGGGTTTTCACTTATGAGCTTTATAGTAGCCACAAGAATCCTTGGTGTTGTTTCATTATCAATCAAAAAGAAAGTATATATCTTTAAGCTCATTGTTTCATTTCATTCATATATGATCTTGAAGAACTCCCCAAGTTCTTCTCCTGATGCTCTCTTTTACAATACAGCTTCTTCTAGTAACTTCATCATCCTCTTTCTTGCCTACCACGAAACATCGCCATTGTTTTCTAGCAAATTTTATGCATACATTTTTGCTTGGAAAGATTATTTTTACTTTCATCATATTGTAGACACCCATCCCAGGAAAGTTGAAATGAAACCGAAACCAAAACCAGCCACTTGGAAAAAACCTAAGTGCAAGTTCTTTTGCTGCCTCTGGTTCCATATCTCCCATGACTTTCTTTGCAAGACATTCAATTAAGATCTGTAACGTTTGATCAGTACAAATTATAAAGGATCGCCTAGTGGATTGGCATTTTTGTGAGAAATTGCCTAATGGATTATCATTGGGTTCTGATACCATATTAGATATCATGAGTTTTCAACCTTAAACTAATTGATAATGAGTAAAAAAATTTACGAGCCTTTTATATAACTTGAGAAAAATCTGATAAACTATGGATTTCCAACTTAAGTATAAGTGAATTGACCCCTAAATCATATGCTTCTTCGAAATATAGGTAGTATTATATAAAACCTTGAAATACCATGACAGACACACATAATATCTTGTTAGGCCTAGCTTTGAACTCTGATAGTATGATAAATTATAAGTTTCAAACTCAAAATCTATTGACAATGAGTGGATAAGTACTTAGATCATATATACTAGATTATAATTTCCCCAACTTCCCATATGAGATTATTAATCACATTATAACAACATCCACTTTTCCAATGTGGGATATTCTAATACAAATACTTTTGAGTTTATTGTAATTACGAGATAAACACGATATGAAATGGATTGACTTCTATTACCTTGCTTGATGCTTCCTTGACGTCAAGAGAACCGGTCCTAGATCCTTCCTCAATGTATTTACGAGCCAAGATATCTATGTCCTGCATCATCCTTAGTTTAAACCTTGTGGACTCAATAGTAGGAATGCCAAGTTTCGGACATGTTTATGGGACTCAGTACTCTGCAGAAACAAGTTGTCATCTCCAAATAGCTGTGCTAAGCTCTTTGGGATACCAACTATACGATTCGTCTTTGCTATCTCCATATTCAATTCATTGTCCATCGAGATTATCACTTTGCATCCAAATAAGCTTGTCCGGAAAAGTGGTCCATGTCTACAAAAGATATATATTTTTCAAACCTATGAAAAAACAAAGATACCAAAAATATAAAATATTAAAGAACTATACTCTTTTTGTATCAGAAAAATTGATGTTTTTGTTGAATACATACTAACTAAATTTATTATACATAATTACTTCCTTAAAAACCATATATTAGAACTGATAGTATAAAAAATTTGAAAACATACTTAGGTTAAATCTGAAAGATAAATTTATATTGATGATATCATCTATTTTGAAAGGAAAAAAATTGCTAAAACATCAAATATATTGATACATAATAGATAAATAAATAAATAAATAAATAAATAAATAAATAGAGAAAGTGGTGCACAGCATCTAAAACGGTTTTGAACCGTTTTCTCTATTATGTATTATAATCCCCAACATTAACATTAATAGAAGAATTTGTTTGACAAAAAAAGTAAAATAACCTGAGGTATTTTTCTTTGACAAATGTTGAAAACTGAAGAACATCATGAGACTTCATGAACTCAATAGTTTCTCCAATGATCGGAAAACCCATTGAGCCTGGAGGAAGTTTTCCATTACATTTTGGATTGTTCCATTGATAGTACCAATGACAAAGCTTAACCACTATGAGTAAAACTATCAACATCCATAACGCATAAACCTCTACCATATTAATTTTTTTTCTTGAAATGTTTATTATAGTGAATTTTGGGTTGTATGATTTTTCTCACTGAACTCTTTCTCCTTATACTTGTATCCTTATGTACACCGTATCTTCCAAAGTTTATTTCAAATTTTCTTTATTTTATTAGTAATTTTAAAGTTTTTACTTAAATTAATACATTGAGATTTTTTGTCTATCCTTTTTTGATAAATGACAATATTTTATAGTCTTCTATCTCAATTTTACAGATTCAAAACTTTCTTCACTAAAAAGGCTTAAAAATCTTACATATATGGTTCATAACAACCCTTAAAAATAGGAATAAATTAGTGTTGTCGCAAATTTTTATACAAAATTCAAAATCAATAGNTAAATTAGTGTTGTCGCAAATTTTTATACAAAATTCAAAATCAATAGAGATTTAATAGATAAATCTCCAAAAAACTAAAATTTAATATACAAAAAAATCGGGTACAAAATCAGTTATTGATTTAGGTACGGTTCGGGTTTGGATTAGGTTTTCGGGTACATATATTTAGAACCTACTCTGGTATTTTGTCGAGTTCGGTTCCTCTAAGACTTATTCGGGTATTTTAAATTTTCGAACAGAGTTTGGTTTGGTATTGATCGAGTTCAGGGTCGTGTATTTTTATATAAAAAATCAAAATTAAAAAAGATTTAATAGAAAAAAAAATCTAAAAAGCTAAAATTTGGTTATTGATTTTGTTTTGATTCGGGTTAGGTTAGTTTTCCGTATACATAGATTTTTTAGGATCTATTTGGGTAATTTGCCGAGTTCGGTTCCTCTATTTTGGTTTGATTTCGGTTTGGGTTTAGGACTTCTAAAACAACATCTCGAAAACAATATTCAAAACATCAACACGGGTCTAAGAATACTAAATGAACAAAAATTGGAAAAAAAAAATCGAATTCTACATTATAACGTGGGTATAATCCTAATAAAAAAATAAAGTATAAGTGTTAAAAGTACTTGGTTAGCCTCATATCAAGAGAATCCTTAGATTTAATAAAATTGTTTAAAAAATCTTTAGAAATTAAATGCATATAAATAGGGAGCTTTAGAGATTTTTTTTGGGGAAAGTGGCTTAAAAAAATAATTTACAAAGTGTTCAAATAATTCCAAAATTTTTTAAAGAAATCTCTGAAAAGTGGGTGATTATACAATATATTTTTAAGTTTTTTTTAATATTTCCAATGCTTCGTAGTGTCAAATTGTTAAGAGCTTCTTCACCGGTTTTGTTGTTACGTTTATTTCTTGTTCTTAAAATTACAAAACTGATATTATTAATCGTAGAGTTAGAGGATTTTGTCGGAATTTATCATTTGGAAACTCTATGTTACATAATTGACTTTCTTCTCTAATATAGTGATAACCCCTTTGTCGACAAAACAAAATTATTAAAAGATATTAACATTCTAAGATTAAAAAGAAAAAGAATGACTCAAATAGTGTACAAATTATTGCAAATACTAATATTTTCTTTCTTTAAATTAATATTTGATTCATTAATAACTTCTATAAAATAATATAATTATATAATATCAAATTGAGTTTTTGTTCAAATTAGTATATCAGAAAATTAATAACTCTATAATTAATAAAAACTTATGGTTTTAGTGAAATTCTGATATTATTAATTTATAGAAATTTTACTATAAACTAATGTGTAAGTGGCCTTTAACCTAGTGGTCGGTGGTCAGTCCGCTAAAGGTAGACGCACTTACGCATCTTAGAATTGAGTCCTGCCGCCTATATTATATAAGAATTTAGATAATAAACTGTTCAATTGTGACTCAATGTTGAAAGAAAAACTATAAACTAATTCATTAATTAGTAGGTTAGAATGTGGGTAAAAGACATATATCCGTCTATGTTCATTTAGTCACAGTTTTTCATTTTTCTTTCTAATTTGAAAAAATAAAAACAAACAATTTAAACAGTTTTCCTTGTCGAGGACGTGTAGCCCAGTGCTAGTAGCCACTTTAACATTCCTCAGACACCAGAATTCTATTCCTCTTCGATGCAAAAGAAAAGAAAAAAAGATGAAGAAGGAAAAAAATAGAAATTTTAGAATATGAATTTTGGCTATAGATCGAAGTCTTATCGATCCAATAATAAGAGTAACAATAAGGTTGAAAAAAAAAACAGTTTTACTCTTTTCATCTTCATCAAACAGCTGTGACTAGCCACCCAAAAGATTTATATGGCAACAAAAGACAAATAACTCTACAGAAATATTATTTTATTATACACTCGAGGAATAAACCTACAACAAAATTACAATAATAAAATATTACCATTTAACCAATATTTCGACAAATTATTTTCAAAAATGCCACTTAACAAAAAAACACACTAATTCGCCTCGGATCATGTTACAAAAATATAGAGTTCTATTGAATTATGTTCTTAACAGATATATAAAACACACTAAACTGTTGTAAAATTGATCACCAAAAGATATAAATCTTCTAATACACAACCTAATAAGCAGACTATAAAACTACTTCCGAAAAAGGTGAAAATACCGCAAGAAGTGAGCTTCCTAGTTAGATCTACTTGCCACTTACTCATTCTCTAATATGAAGCTTTACCTAAAGGCAATTATGTTTTTGGTAACTCAGAGCTTATCTTTCACCACCTTCAAGCTCTTCCTGATCTTCAAGCTGGCCTTCTTCCTTGTTGTTAGGTTCAGAATTTACAGTCTCATTGTTACCATTATTGCTCCCTCCACTTTCCTTATGACCAAAGAACAATCCTGAAGAAGACGAGTCCTCTTCATCAAGATCCTCTTCTTTCTCAGCATTCTTATTCTCCCTTGATCTTTCTGTTACAATGCTATCCATATATTGTGGACAACGGTGTGTCACACCGAGATCTGATTCAATCAATGAAGTATTTGAAACCCGAGCAGCCCGCTTAATGCATGAACATTCCGGTACAGGATGTGAAAGGAAACTAAAGGCTTTGGATCTTTCAGAAGATTCGATTAGACCCTCAAGTATGCTTTTCTTTAGTAGCTTCCGAACAGATGTTATCCAAGTGTGATTTGCCTCGTACATATGGTCTCGAATCTCCTCTAAAAGCACTGCAATTTGTTTCCTGCAATAATGACATATTTTAAGATTACAACTCAGGTCTGAAAACAGATTGTGGTATATTCATTACATTACCTGTCCGGTCTAAATGTCTTAGCAGAAGCAGACTGATAAAGCCTGTGTCCCATCACTAAACTAGCAAAACTCGGATGTCCTTTACCATCACGATCAAATCCAGAGATGAATACATCTGCTTCCACGCTAACAACATAATCAATGGCTTCCCACAACAACTTGTGAGCATTAGTTCTCAGCTCAATAACTGTACTTTCAGGCTCATTGTCACTCTCAGCTACCCAACCCCACCAACCTTCAATGTTGTAATACTTTGGTCTAGCTGGTGGAGGCGGAAGCGGTTGAGGCCTTTGTCTTAGGCTTTTCAATGAGTCATGTTTAGTTTCTTCCTCAATAGACGGAGGTGTCATTGTCTTGATATCTTTGTGTTTCGCCTCACGCCCATACATCCTAGCGAGCTCCCAGCTGGTACTTAGAGATGTTCGGTCAACAACATTCTCAAACATGCCATGTAAAGGAATTAGCGTTCTCTGCCCGCCAAAAACCTCTCCCCCGGCAACATATATAATCGTGTCCCATGAGTATCCGTAAGCTCTTAGAAGAATACCAACCTAAAGAGAATCCAAAGCATTTAGTACAGGGTTTGTTACTCTATGGAGCTAAACTCTGAAGATGTTTATACTCTTGCTTACTTCTTCTGGCATCAATGGACATAAGCCTGCAAGGCATTGCTCGGCTGAGTCCACAGAAAGCTTTCCTTTGACAATTCCACGTTTTATCATCCAAGCTCGTTTATGTTGAATCAGCTCCGTATGAACATCCTTTGAGTAGCTCCAAAATGCAATAAACACGTAAATCGTAATATACTATGAAAATGTTTATATCTTCCGCAACTGTATAGTATTAAGTAACTTTAAAGTACCTGGAACAGTTCAGCACAACCATGATAGGCCAAAGCTTCTCTTGTCATCCCTGGATCATAGGCTATGAATGGTCGACCCAAAGGTCTCAGCCTGCGAAATCACACAAGAAGAAATCATAAACAAGAGAAACGAAAGCAAAAACAAACAATGCCACACAAGTCCTGAAGAAACTAGCCTTTGCAATACTTTAGTGGAAAGTTCTTGAACCTCTTTCCTAAATTGTAAGGCATGGAACGCAACTCTACACCGTAATCTCTGGTATTCTTCAAGTTCACTCGGTAGTATAGCCTACATGAGAGATCGAATTAGTATATCCCCAATAAGTAATACTATAAAGCAATGATACTTAAGAAGATGGAAAGTTTTTCCATTACTTGTAAGCATCCACCATTAGGGACAACTAGTTCAACGACCGAGTGCTTGATGAGAACAGGTAGAACATGGTGTAAGTAGTAATAAGGCGAAGATCCATAAGCGACTTTAAAGGAAGGAATTTGTTTCTTTCTCCTAGCCCATTTGAGATTCTTTGGAAGAGTTTTAACAACTCTAACATCTTTTGCAAGTGAAACCATAAAGTGTTCTTCATTGTACAAATATGCAAAGCTCTTGAATTGTGAACTGCTCAAAAGCAACAGCAAATTGATGAAGTTTTAGAGCAAAAGGACCAAATCAGCATCATCAATCACATACAAATTTAAGTCCAAACCTAATCCCTTTGCTGCTGGTTGTTGATTGTATCTCAGGAATCACCAGAGTGGCGTTAAGAAGCCGAGAAACGGCTACAACATCAGGAATCTTAACAATGACCAAAGTTAAAGAGCTATGAGAAATGTCACACTAGATTGAACTATTATAACGTTCTGAATAACAATTTTACCGAATTTCTAATCTCGTGGAAACCACCTTGTATTCTAACAAATATAAAACCACTCGTCTTTGCAGGAGGATCTGTTACTCCAAACAATTTACAAACCACATAAACACAGTCAAACACCAATCTAATTCAGACTTATTAGTACTCAAACAACTAAAAACTCCACTATGTTTCCAAAGATTCAGTTCAATGTATGAAAAAATATGAATAGAAAGATAACCTGAATGAAAACTTCTCGGATTAGCATCTGGAAGTAATGGTTCAACATGCCTTGTTGGACCCCAAAGTCTTCTGTACAATGGTGTCTATAAAAATGTTGTACAGTAGTAAGATCAAAAGCGAAATTACACTTCTGAATGAAGCTAAAACTAATTGATAAACTTTAAAATTAAGAAAGGAGAAAGTCATAATTACGGCTACAATACAAAGAACTTTTTAAGGAAAGAAGAAACGATTCTATATTATCTTCAAATTCCAATGAAACTGAAGATGCCTAGAAGAATGGCCCACTTGAAGAAATTAAATAAAAGATTTCTCGTGATTCTATATAATCTTTTGATTCAACAATGGAGATCCACTGAGAGAAAAGTGAGATAGAGATTACATGTCGAGCAAATCTGGGATTCTCGAAGACAGGTCTCCAGGAAAAAATGGTGACAGGAATCGAGTAATCGGAGACTGAGTCGTCTGTAAATCCGGCGAGAAGAAAGTGTACGAGAAGAGAGAAAGCAGACAAAACAAGACCGAGAAGACCAATCCATTTCATACGCGACTTCAAGAAGACTTTACCTTCTCCCTTCATCTTCTCGAGATGTGAAAGTGAAGCAGTTTTGTCTCAGTCGCTTAACCTACTAGTAGTAATGGAGAACATAACAGAGAGGACTAAGAGTTGAAGAAAAGTTGAATCGGAGTTAGAAGAGTGATTAAAAGACACGTGTGTGAACATGTCTGGTGAAGTAGATCGGTGTTGATCGGACAATGGGTTGTTTGGTCTCTGAAAATCTGAATGACATTGAATTTTACGTTTTTTTTATCTTTCTTCTACTTATATATTTTTACCACGCGCTTATTCTGCACGTGAATCTCACTTATTACAACTTACCCAAGCTAGTAATTATATGACCTGAAATAGTTGGTATCACTATCAGGTAATACTTGAAAAAAATATCCGATGACTCTTGGTATTAGCCCCAGTTGGAATGGTTGTGACCAGCATATCTGAAGAGTCAAACCAGGGTTCGAGTAATTTGGTACCCCGAAAAGGAACCCATGCGGTAGAAGGTGATTGGCGAAGAATTTCGTCTGGTTTTGAATCTTGGGAGATGTGAAGATATGAGGTTGGGATGATTATATCCCGAATTATGTCAAGACAATATTGTCTCGTCAAGCTTCCGACGAGAAATGTCGGGTAAGGTTGGGATGATTATATCTTGGTACGCCTTCTGACTAGAATTGTCAGTTAAGGTGATTGATGGAGCACAAGTGTGTAAGTCTTTGTCGAAAATGTATGAGACATGAATGGTCTCTTTAGATTTCAGACGAAAATGTCGGGTATTATGTGAACAACGGTGAAGTTGTTCTAAATGTTTTCCGAAGTAGAGAGGTCCATATCTTATATATATTAGAGAGGATCTTTTCTAACTTCCGAGTGGGATATTATTTCCTAATAGGAACAATCAATTGACCTGAATACATATAGATATATTAAAAGTCTTTCAAATATTTTTGGTATTTTACAATAATTTTTGGAAAAAAATTCAGGTACTTTTTGTGTATTGACTATATGAATATTTTCACTTAAATTAGTAAAAAAAATTCATGTATTTTTTGGGTTTTCAAGTATTTTTTATAGTAGATGTGAAGAGTCGTCTCCGATTCTCAGCTCTTAGTGAGCCGAATTCATTCTTGGGCCAGAGTTAAGCCCATGGAACCTGCAAAGGAGAAGTCTAAAGCCATTAGTTGCTGTTATTCTTTTGGGCCAGGTTTGTTTATTTATAGGCCCATTTGTAATGTTTAACATATTTCAGATCTGTTAGGTGAGTTGACCATAAAAAGATCAACTTCATCTTCTTCATTGTAAGCTGAACGCACTGAAAAACGAAAAGAAAAAAATAGTGAATTCCAGACTAACCTCCAAAGAGAGACGTACCTAGATTCTTCTGGGGAACTCTATAATCTCTGTGTGCAATCTTCTTCTCTAGATTTTCTCCAATCATTAAAGATCAGAGTTGAAGATTAAAGGAACTACTTGAAGATCGAAGTAAATACTTTTGTTGAGTTGCTTTGTTATCTGTTTGAAGACGGAGTTGTTCTTTCAGCAAAAGATCAAAGATTACTTGAAAGATTTGAAGAACCTCAACGATTTCTTCACCTGTCATTCAAAGGATTCAAACAAATCAAAAACAGATTCTAGGATAAAGAATCATTGGATAAATCAATAAGCCTTCTCTATCTCATCTTGTTAAAATTGTTATTAACAAGTTTATGGTGTTTAAGAATTAATTTAGATTCTGAAACATACAACTATTGAATTGATAATTCTGCAGGTTATAAATTTGATATTGTTCAGAGAATCAGAATGGATGCAACGCCAGGAAAGTTTAAGGTGGAGAAGTTTGATGGGAAGGGTGACTTTGGTTTGTGGAAGTACATAATGATAGGGCAATTCGAGATCCAAGGATTACTGTCTGTAATTGAAGAGGATCATGAGACATAAACTGTTGAAGAACATGTTACAGAGAAAGGAAAGGAGATTAAAGATGAGATAAGAACTAGTGCAAAGGATCCAAACTGGGAAATGAAAGACATAATAGCTAGGAGCTTGCTTAGTAAATGTCTTACTAATCCTATGTTAAGAAAAATCATGCATGAGCCTACAGCCTATAAGCAATGGAAAACATTGGAGAGAGACTATCAGACAAAAACCAAAGCAAATCGGATATACTTGAAGAAACAATTCTCTTGCTTCAATATGGATGAGGACAAGACAATCGAAGAAAATCTGGACAAGTTTCTAAGTTGTTAAATGATCTTGAGAGTCTGAAAGTTACAATTCAGGATGAAGATCAACCTATTTGTATATTAAACAGCTTACCACCATTATTTGATCCATTGGTTACAACCTTGCAATTTGGTAATGCAAAAGATACTTTGACAATGGAAGATGTCATTACCGGAGCATATGGGATGGAGTCAAATATTGTACAAAAAGGTCTGTTGCATAAGTAGAAAATGGTAGGAGAAGGATAACTGTAGAACAAAGAGGAAGGTCAGAAAACAGAAACAACAAAGGAAATAGAAAAGGGAGATCAAATAGTAGAGGAAGATCTCAGTCCAGGAATAAGCAAGGAAACAATGCTAGAGCTTATTGGATCTGTGGTGATTCAAATCACTAGAAGAAAGACTGTTCTCGAAGAAATCAGAACAAAGCTAAAGACTCTGAAAATCTGACAGTAATAGATTCAGATTCACTAACATTTACTGTCAGTTTGGTTGCAGTTACAGATGAATGGGTCTTAGATTCGTGTTGCACTTATCACATAACACCAAATAAAAGAGTTTCTCACGGATTTGGTGGAGTTTGATGGAAACAAAGTGTATATGGGCAATGACACTTACTACACAGTTAAGGGATTTGGAAAGCTCATTATAAAGAACTTGGATGGTACAACTATTATACTTGAAGAAGTCATATATGTTCTAGAGATGAGTAAGAATTTGATTTCCTATGTTCAATTAGAACTGATTAGTTGCAATTATGTTGGTGAAGACTTTAGGATTCAATTCTACAAGAAAGGAAAGAAATTTTTGTCTGGAACTTACAAAAATGGACTTTACTATCTAGATGGACAGGTTAAATCTACAGAAGTTAATGTAGCAAAAGTTGATTCAGATTTAACTGAGAAATGGCATTGAAGACTTGGTTATATGGGTAAGAGATCATTGGAAACTCTAGTTAAGAAATGTTGCTTAAAGTGTGAAGAAATTAAAGGTTTAATTTTTAGTGATGCTTGTGCTATAGGTAAAACTCATAGATTAAGTTTTCAGAAAGCTAAGCACACTTCAAAATGTACTTTAGAGTACATCCATTCAGATCTATGGGGTTCACAGAATACTACACCAAGTATTTCGGGAGCTCAATATCTCATCTCGTTTATAGATGACTATTCTAAAAAGGTTTGGATCAAGTTTCTTAGGAAGAAGAATGATGCCTTCCAAGCTTTTGTGGACTGGAAAAATCTAGTTGAGAATCAAACTGGAAGAAAGACAAAATGTCTAAGAACAGACAATGGTTTGGAGTATTGTAACAGTCAGTTCTACAATCTCTGCAAGGAATCATGAATCAAGAGACATAAGACATGCACTTATACTCCACAGCAAAATAGAGTATCTGAAAGAATGAATCGAACTATAATGGAGATAGTGAGGAGTATGTTGTCAGATTCAAGATTAAGTGAAGAGTTTTGGGCAGAAGCAGCGAACACAACAGTATATTTGATCAATAAATCTCCTTCAACGTCAATTGATTTTGAGATTTTGGATGAACTATGGTCTAAAATGAAGCCTACTTACAATCATTTGAAAGTCTTTGGTTGTATAGCTTATGTACATACAATCCAAAGCAAGATAAATCTTAGAGCAACAAGAGGAGTTTTTCTGGGTTATGGTTCAGAATCAAAGGGGTATCGTATCTGGTTATTAGAAGAAAAGAAGGTGGTCATAAGTAGAGATGTTGTCTTCAATGAAGATAAGCTTTACAGGGAGCTCTTTACAGATGTAAAATCAGACACATGAAGTGATCAAGGTACTGACAAGAAGAACAAGAAGAGAGTTACTTTCAAAGTTAATATTGAAGAGATTTTAGGTGCTAAGAAATAGAGTCAAGATGCTTCAGGGTCATATAGTCAGACTTAGGATGATGGAGTACAAATTTGAGTGGAGTAAATCCAGCGTACATTCTAAAAAATGATAGTGAAGGAAGAGATCAAAGTGCTTCAGAATCAGAAGAGCCAGAAAGTGAATCAGTAGACAAAAGTCCTTCAGATATGGATACAGACTCAAGCCACAATTTAGAATTTAGTGATAATCTTCTAGCTACACATTGGAAAAGAAGAGAAATCAAGCCTCCTTTGAAGTATGGTGATGCAGATGTTGTAGCTTATGCTCTCTCATGTGCAGACGATGTGAATTCAGAGGAACCAAGAAGTTTTTATGAAGCACAAAATAACAAAGATAGAAAGAAGTTGAAACAAGCTTCAAATGAAGAAATGGATTCAATAATCCGTAATCAAACGTGGGAACGTATTGATAAGCCTACAGATCAGAAAGTCATAGGTTCAAAATGGATTTTCAAGTTGAAGCAAGGAATTTATGGAGTTGAGAAACCTAAACATAAAGCTAGTTTGGAAGTTAAGAGTTATGCTCAAATGGAAGGGATAGATTATAGTGAAGTATTTGTACCAGTTGTTAAACATGCTTCAATCAGGCTTTTACTATCTATATTGGTAAATTTTGATAAGGAATTGGAGCAATTAGATATAAAAACAGTGTTTTTACATGGTACTCTTAAAGAGACAATCTACATGAAACAACTTGAGGGTTATGAAGTTAAGGGTAAAGAAGAAAAGGTGTGTTTACTCTGTAAGTCTCTATATGGTTTAAAGCAAAGTCCAAGGGAATGGAATGAGAAGTTTGATACTTTCATCCTTAATCAAGGTTTCAAGAAGAGTGAGTATGAACCCTGTGTCTACATCAAAGGAAATTGTTTAAAGCATATGATCTATCTTTTCCTATATATTGACGACATGCTAATTGTCTCTGTTGATTTAGATCAAATCAACAAGCTGAAGAAAGCTCTGAGTACAGAGTTTGAGATGAAAAATATGGGGAAAGCCAGAAAGATTTTAGGTATAGATATTCTAAGAGATTGAACGAATTCAACCTTAGTTCTATCTCAAAGTTCCTATATCAGTCAGGTTTTAAAGGTATTTGGAATGAATAACTGTAAATCAGTCTCAACGCCTTTAGGTTCATATTTTAAACTAAGAAAGCTAACAATTGAAGAAGAAAGAGATCAAGAGGAATTCATGAAGGACATACCTTACGCCAGTGCTGTGTGAAGTCTCATGTACTCTATGGTTGGCTCTCGTCCAGACCTCGCATATTCAGTAGGAATGGTTAGTAGATTCATGGCAAAACCAGGAAAAAACATTGGTTAGCTGTTCAGTGGATTATGAGGTATTTGGTTGATGCAGCAAATATGAATCTAACGTTCAGACAGCATTCATATTTCAAAGTCAAAGGCTACTGTGATGCAGATTATGCAAGTGATTTAGACAAATGCAGATCAATAACAGGATATGCATTCACAGTAGGTCGAAACACAGTGAGTTGGAGATCAAGGTTACAACAGGTAGTAGCCCTCTCAAAAATGGAATTTGAATACATTGCACTATCAGAAAGTTGCAGAGAAGCGATTGGTTAAAAGGAATTACAGAAGAAATGGGTTTCAAGCAAGTACCTATTGAAATCTACAGTGTTTCTCATAGTGCAATTTATTTAGCAAAGAATTGAATGTGCAGTGAAAGAACTAAGCATATCAAAGTTAATACAACTAAATTCGAGAAGTGATTCAAGACAATGAGGTAACAGTTCTCAAAGTTCATACATCTAAGAACCCATCTGATGCGATGACAAAAGTGTTACCTGTGCAAAAGTTTCTGGAATGCATGTCAAGTCTGAACATGCAAAAGGCCTGAGCTAGACTCAGAAAGGGTTTCAAAACCGGAGCTTTGGAGATCGAAACCCTTGAGCTCTTCGAGAGGTATTCTTGTAGAGCTTGTATTTATCGTTCTCAAATCCTTTGGAGTGAAAGGTTTCTGCTTCCAGGATAAAGGTCAAAGAGAATGAAGTCTTTCGGAGATTGAAAGGCATTGATTTACAGGTATTTCATTCTACAGTTTTTTGTTTTTTAGATGGTTCCGACATGAAGAGCAGAAGTTGGAGTCGAGGTGGAGAGTGTGAAGAGTCGTCTCCGATTCTTAGCTCTTAGTGAGCCGAATTCATTCTTGGGCCAGAGTTAAGTCCATGGAACCTGCAAAGAAGAATACAAAGCTATTAGTTACTATTATTCTTTTGGGCCAGTTTTGTTTCTTTATAGGCCCATTTGTAATGTCTAACAGATTTCAGATATGTTAGGTAAGTTGACCATAAAAAGGTCAACTTCATCTTCTTCATTGTAAGCTGAACGCACTGAAAAACGAAAAGAAAAAAATAGTGAATTCCGAACTAACCTCCAAAGAGAGACGTACCTAGATTCTTCTGGGAAACTCTATAATCTCTATGTGCAATCTTATTCTCTAGATCTTCTCTCTGTTTCTTTCATATAATTCACTACAAAAGTTTGATTAAATTAGTTAGTTCAAGTCGTGGACAATTGATTCAAGTTCTATGGTCAATTGATTCAAAGAATTCCGCACAATCTTCAACAGTAGATTGAACAAAATTAGTTCAAATTTCATAACAACTTGATCTGAAACCCAAACTCTATGAAGTAAGATATAGTATAATGTTTGAGTTTGAATTGGGATTGGTTTAACTTTAAGTGATGGATTAGACATTTTTGTTGTAGTTGTTGACAAAAAGAAATCGCAATATGAAAACATGCGATTTGATACCAAAAACTAGAACCAATGACTCGACAATAAGAGTGCATAATAAGTTGAACGTACAAAAAAGATTTGAGTATAAATTTTTTTTTATAAACACAAGTTACATAGTTTGTTAACATAATAACACATTGTGATTTACTCTTTTTCATTGATTACTTAACTACTCAACTCACTTATAGAAGGACATATAGCTTTTTTTGGTCACTCATCAACAAATCCTTGAATCAATCAAATTTTTTCTCTTAATCACTTAGTATTTTTAGAATCATTTTTCTTCACAAAGAGGTGAGTTCTATCATACTTTCAATCATCATCCCCCAAATCCCGTGTGAAGTCTAATTTCTACCATAACTAGAGTCATTATGAGGGAACATTTTCTCATCTACATTTCTTTTATGTAGCCTACAACATCCATATGATGCCTACGAATTCGAGACTTTAGCTACTCCGCTACAACTTTTTTATGTAGTTTGTAGCGCCCCTAATTACCTTTTATGTCTATCATATAACTTGCATCTTTTCCAACTACTCCGCTACAATGTTTAAAGTTGTCCTGTCAATCTATCATGTGTCACCTAGTTTCTCCAACTGCTTATAATTCCTCTGATAGTCCATCATTAATGTTTATTACTACTTTATTTCTTGACTTTTGGCAATTTTGTTAAATTTCATTTTTTCAGTTATTTTTTTTATTAACAATTGGATTGACATGTTTTTATCCACAATTTAACATTCAATCTCTTAATAATGTAATGTGAGTTTGCTGTGAAAATCTTGGCTATAATCCTTTACATCTCTACACTTCACACAGAAATTATGATTCGGTTTTTATCCTTGGATCCATTGGAACTTATGAATTGCTAGAAATCATAAGTCTTTCAACTAAAAGAATTTAAATCCTAGAGAAGTTCAATTTCAGGCAATAAAAGAAGCCAAAAAACCATGTTTTGAACAAAAAAAAAAAGATCCATATTTTGTTTTAAATGTATTATTACGGTGGTCTTAAGAGGTAGTCGATTGACATATAATTATTGCATTTATGGTTTATTTGATTCTGTAACAACAGTTTTGTAGATTTTTTCGGTAGTTGCATTTTATTTTCACTTGGTCAAACAAAAACGATTTATGAAAAGATGGCTATAGAATATATAATAGACATGTTCAAAAAACTAATGGATAAAATAATTTTGGAAACATTTGAAAGATTGAAAAATGGATCTTTTTACACGGCACAACTCTAGCCCCAGAATGCAAAAAAGTGCATTTACGTTTTGTCTTGTTAGAACAATTCTGCATTCACATATTTTAAAAATGTGATAAAAAACTAAGGGTGAATAGATGACTAACCATTTTCTTCAACAGTTATATATTATTCTAAACAATTTAAGAGCTCACTGGAGATACAAATTTTTTTTGTCAAACATATTTTATTAGATAATTAAACAAAAAGTAAAAACAAATAGAGATATGAATGGTATATCATCATTATAAGAAAATAAAATAAAATACAGCAAAAACTAAATAGGTCAACATTTTCGCTAAAATAATTCTGGGAAATTTTCACGAAGATTTGAATGATCTTAATCCAAACTCGATGTATTCTTCTTGAACTTCACAAAATTGTAGATTTCAAAATATTAGTGATAATATTATTTTGGTCAACTAGATCAATAAACTCTAATCAATAATCTAAATCTATTCATCCATAAAATCTTCTATTTTATGTAGTAAAGTGAAGTTGAATTCTGGATATCTAAACTATTAGCTGGATCATGTAACCACAAGAGCCAGCTGGTAATCTTATTGATATCAAAACATTTTAGCTTTAAAGCCTTAACAACAGCACTTAATCCACATTTGAAATACAGAACGTTATGTAGCATTCTACTGAATGAACAGAGACGAGTTCCACTCTTCAAATCTTAACTCCAATTTTTTCTCCCTTAAGTTTATAAGAAACAATTCTGTTTTAGCTTATTCACTTAGCATCAATCACACAAAACATACCACGTAACTTCGCAAATTGTTTTATCTTCACATGCTTTTGAAGATTGTTGGATAAGCTCAAAAAGAAGATTGCTTGAAGAACAATGTTCTAACAAGATATTCTCTAAGATACACTAGGATTAGAAGGATATAATCCTAATAGGTTTAGGTTTAATAAAGTTGTGTTAAATCTATAAATACCCTAGTTGAGTTGTGACTAAGGTAAGACTAAGAGTTTTTTAGTTTTGAGCATATTTTCTAAGCAATAAAGAAAAACTATTTCTTTAATCAAGGTGCTAAGCAAAGCATCAAAGTAATCTCAATTTTGATTTCAATCCTTCAATTGGTATCAGAGCAAACCAGGTTATTCTAAGAAAATCGAAATCAAAGCTATGGGTGATGATGTCAAGCCGACGAAAAAGGACCTTGTACCAATATCGGTGGGGTGTCCAATATTGAATTCATCAAAATACACGGTGTGGTCGATGAGGATGAAGGTGCTCTTACGTGTGCACGAGGTTTGGGAGGTGATTGATCTCGGATCAACTGTTACCAAGAAGAACGACCTAGCAATCTAGCAATCTCGTTACTCTTTCAATCTATACCCGAGAGTCTCATACTACAAGTTGGCGAACAAGATTTAGCCAAAAACTTATGGGAAGCTATTAAATCAAGGCATGTAGGAGTGGAAAGAGTTAGGGAAGTGAGATTACAAACTCTTATGTCCGAATTCGAGCGAATAAGAATGAAAGAATCGGATACTATAGATACCTTCCCGGGGAAGTTATCTGAAATCACTTTGAAAGCAGCAGCTCTCGGATCAGAAATTGAGGAATCGAAGTTGGTTAAGAAGTTTCTCAACGGTTTACCTCCTCAACGATACATACACATGACAGCTTCACTAGAACAAGTACTTGACCCAAACATAACCAGTTATGAAGACATTGTTGGTTGACTTAAAGCCTATGAAGAGAGACTTATTTCACAAGAAAGTCATGATTATGATGAGAACTTGATGTATGCTAATTACGAGAAAGAGGGATCAAGGTATGAAAACACGAGAGGAAGAGGTAGAGGTCGAGGAAGATCTAACTCGAGAGACCAAGAAAAGGAAAAGAAAGATCGATCACAAGTTGTGTGTTATCGATGTGACAAAAAGGGTCACTTTGATTCAGTTTGTCCTGAAAGAAAGAAGAAATATGAAGAACTACATAAGGTAGAAGAAGAGGAAAACGTAGAGAAAGAAGAGGATATTGATGATGATACTCTCTACATGCACGAAATAATGTATCTCAATGAAAAGAAAGTAAACCCGAAAAACTATGAAAAGGACAAACAAGAAGATGGAATTTGGTAATTGGATCAATGAAAAGAAAGTAAACCCGAAAAACTATGAAAAGGAAAAACAAGAAGATGGAATTTGGTACTTGGATAATAGAGCAAGTAACCATATGACTGGAGAAAAGGGATTCTTCTCCGATTGAATGAAAAGGTTAAAGGGAGAGTCAAGTTTGGCGATGGGTCTTGTGTTAGTATCAAAGGAAAAAGCTCAATTTTGATTGAAAGAAAAACGGGTGATCAAAAACTTCTCACGGATATCTACTATATTCCAGGATTAAAGAGCAACATATTGAGTCTAGGTCAAGCTACTGAACATGGTTGTGATGTTAGAATGAAGGAGGACTATCTAACTTTACATGATTCACATGGAAGACTCTTGTTCAAAGTTACAAGATCACCTAATCGTCTCTACAAAATTAAACTCAAGATAGGAAACCAATTTGTTTACACACAAAAATGGAAGAATAATCTTGGAAGTGGCATGCTAGACTTGGTCATATAAGTTTCAAAACTCTCGAAATTATGTCTAAACATGAGCTGGTTCGGGGATTGCCGAGAATCAAAGGGGAAAAACAGTTTTGTGACTCTTGCTTGGTGGGAAAGCAAACAAGACAAAATTTTCCAAAGAGAACTAATTATCGAGCAACAAAAGTTCTAGATCTTCTTCATGCTGATTTGTGTGGACCAATCTCTCCTCCAACACTAGGTAAAAACTGATATATCTTTGTAGTAATAGATTATTTCTCAAGATACATGTGGACAATGTTGCTAAAGGAAAAGGGTGAAGCGTTTGAAAGGTTCAAAAGTTTCAAGGTTTTGGTTGAAAAGGAGCAAAGGAAATCGATTGTAACTCTAAGAACTGATAGAGGAGGTGAGTTCACATCAAAGGATTTCCAAGATTTTTGTGCTAAAAATGGGATTAAAAGGCACATGACAGCTCCATACACTCCTCAACAAAACGGTATAGTAGAAAGACGAAACCGAACTTTGTTAGAGATGACTAGAAGTATGCTTAAAGCTATGAATCTTCCAAGTTTCTTATGGGGAGAAGCTATATGACATTCAATGTATATTCTCAATAGAGTATCAACGAAAGCCTTGAAGAATCAAACTCCATATGAAAGCTTAAGGGAAAAGAAGCCAACGATTAAGCATATATGAGTATTTGGTTGTCTTGCTTATGTAAAAACTGAACCGGTTAATATCAAGAAGCTTGATGATAGATCACAAGTGTTAGTTCATCTTGGCATAAAACCAGAATCGAAGGCTTATAGACTCTAAAATCCTATCACACTTTGAATTGTGATTAGTCGTGATGTTGTCTTCAAGGAAACTTCATCTTGCAATTGGAAGGGAGTCACGGAGAAGACCAACAATGAAACGACTTTTAACATAACTTGGGGAGAAGATTCGGACAATGACAATGGATCGAATGACATTGGTGATGAGAAAGCAATTGGTGATGATTCAAACCATGAATTCGATGAAGAAGTAAATGAAAACATTGAGAATATAGGAGAAGAAGGAGAAAACCAATAACAAGAACTTCGAAGGTCAAGTAGACAAGTAAATACTCCTAGTTATCTCAATGATTATGTTTTACTTGCAAACATGGAATGTGCGAAATTGCTTCTCATGATTGAAAACGAACCATCAAGTTTTGATGAAGAAAAGGACTCGGTTGAATGGACTAAAGCTTGTCTAGATGAAATAAGATTGATCAACAAAAACAAAACATGGTTCTTGGTTGACAAACCAAAGGGAGCTAAGGTAATTGGACTCAATTGGATTTTCAAGGTCAAAAGAAACGCTGATGGTTCAATTAATAAGTTCAAAGCAAGGTTAGTAGCAAAAAGGTATGTACAAAAACAAGGCATAGATTACGAAGAAGCCTTTGCTCCGGTTGCAAGAATTGAAACAATTCGAATGCTCGTTGGGATAGCTGCGGATAAAGGATGGGAGATACATCATCTTGATGTAAAAACGGCATTCTTACATGGAGAACTCAATGAAGAGGTTTATGTCTCTCAACCCGAAGGATTGGAAAAATGGGAGAAGAGCATAAAGTTTTCAAACTCTCAAAGGCATTATACGGGTTAAGGAAAGCTCCAAGAGCATGGAATGCTAAGCTAAATCAGACTTTGAAAGGTTTAGATTTCAAAAGATGTCTGAAGGAGAATGACGTGTATCGAAAGAAAGAAGGAGGAAATGTTCTCATAGTTGCAGTCTATGTTGATGATCTTTTTATCTTAGGGAATTCCATCGAAGTCATCAAAGAATTAAAGAAGGAATGGCAGAAAAATTCGAGATGACTGATCTAGGGAAGCTTACATATTACCTTGGGATCGAAATGGAACAAGACAATAAAGGGATCACAATTAAGCAAGAAGCTTATGCACTTCGAATTCTTCAAGAAGTGGGCTTAGACACTTGCAATCCTACTCAAGTTCCAATGGAGTTTGGTTTGAAAGTTTCAAAAGCTTTGGAAGAAAAACAAGTCGATAATACAACTTATCAAAGGAGAATAGGATGTCTTCGATACCTTCTACATACAAGACCCAATCTAGCTTTCTCATTAGGAGTTTTAAGTCGTTACATGCAAGATTTGAGAGAGTCTCATGCTATAGCCCTTAAACAAATACTAAGGTATGTAAAAGGAACTTTAAATTATGGCCTTAGATACGAAAAAGAAGGAACAAAAGAGATCATAGGGTATAGTGATAGTAGTCACAATATTGATGCCGATGATGGAAGGAGCACAACGGGGCATGTATTCTACTTAGGAAAAACACCAATTTCTTGGTGTTCTCAAAAGCAAAAAACGGTGGCTCTATCCTCATGTGAGGCTGAGTTCATGGCTGCAACAGAAGCAGCAAAACAAGCCATTTGGCTTCAAGATTTGATGAGTGAAGTCACGGGAAAGGAGTGCAAGAGAACGATGATTCGACTCGACAACAAGTCAACCACAGAACTCACGAAAAATCCAGTTTTTCATGGCTGTAGCAAACACATACACAAGCGTTATCATTTCATTCGTGAGTGCATTGAGAATGGTCAAATTGAAGTTGAGCATGTGTCCGGAAACAAGCAATGTGCGGACATACTAACAAAAGCTTTGGCAAGACTCAAGTTCAAGGAGATGAGAACGTTGATAGGACTTCAAGATCTTTCGAAGAAACCCTTTGAGCTTAAGAGGGAAAATGTTGGATAAACTCAAAAAGAAGATTGCTTGGAGAACAACAAGATATTCTCCAAGATACACTAGGATTAGAAAGATATAATCCTAATAGGTTTAAGTTTAATAAAGTTGTATTAAATCTATAAATACCCTAGTTGAGTTGTGACTAAGATAAGACTAAGAGTTGTTTAGTTTTGAGCATATTTTCTAAGCAATAAGAAGAGCTATTTCTTTAATCAAGGTGTTAAGCAAAGCATCAAAGTAATCTCGATTTTGATTTCAATCCTTCAAAGATGTCTGTCATTTTATTTTTTGTCGAATAATAACTAAGCTTTACATTTCAAACCTTAACTAAGTCTCTGAGATAGTAAAACCTTACATCAATATGTTTGCTTTTCCATGAAAGATTGGATTCTTAGACAATTATAACAGAACTTTTGTCGCACACTATCACCATTTCCTCATTTTATGCAATTCTGATGCTCTCTAATATTCTTCTGATCCATACACACTAACAAGCATATGCAGCATTAATGTGCTCTGCATCAGTTGTAGAAAGAGCAATCACATACTGCTTCTTTAATGCCACGACAGGATTGTTTTTTTTTATGATCGTTGTAATAGCCCACCATCAACTTCATAATACAACTAAATTTAGGTTTAACTATGTGAATAGTATATAGGAGACACCGTAAAATATAGTCTCTGCGACCGCTTTAACCAACACTATTTATTTTAGTTTTTTAATGCTTAAATTCTGGTTACTTAGCGACAGGAAAAAAAAAAATTTAACACCCTTAATGCCTAAAAAGCTTTTAACAGATTTGGTCTTCTTATAGGCATTTGACACCCCAACTATGGATCAAGTTTTCACTTTGACATTTTTTAACTCTATCTTTAAATATATTTATGGTTTTTTCATTTAATTTTTTGAAATAATGGTTATTTTCCTAAATAATTATATTTTTAAAAAAATTCTTGAACATGTAAATTATTTTCTTTGGTCCACCACTGCTTAGAACATTCTACATTCTTATGCATAATTTACTAGTTCTCAGTGCATTTCTTTAGCTTGTACAGTTTGTATTTGGTGTATTTTGTGATTTTTAGGTGGGTGGTGTGGTCCTGGATGCACGGAGAGAAGAAGGGTGCTGAGTTTGGTTCGAAGAAATAAGATGTTGGCACTATTAAGCTCGTCCGTTTATCGAGTTGGTTATGTACTGTACGGGTGATCGATCCAAACACGTACGTTTCGCAGATGAGAGCTACGAACAGATTCTATGTAATGATACAATACGAGCGAGAGTCGTGGACGAGTAATCCAGAAGGACAGTGAAATAGGCTTGAGTATTATATCATCATTTAAGCTGAGTTGACTAATATGAATATTAAATTTTCATCACTAAAAACGAAACACTTGCAAAAATTGGCCAACTTGAGAGAAAGTGTATCAAACTATCTAGCTAAATACAGTTTACATAATGATCGTCATAGAAAAAGCATACACAGTGCAGTTTACTGAATCGATCAATTCCAAAACAAATGATAAAAGCAACAAGAAAACTTAATGTGCGATAAAAGTTTTTCTTTATATGTTCTATATTAATTTTTTCCCAAAGAACTCTTTTTGTTATTGTTATATGTAACTCTTTTTTTTTGTATAAAAATTTAACAAAAAAAATGGTATCAACAACTACGCTGTCCCTTAATTTGCTAGAAATTTTTGGAAAAGTTTTTATGAAAATATATGAAAAATGGCGAGAGGTATAATTATGAGTAATTGGGATATTAATGACCGCATAGAAAATTATATGTTGTGAGTGTGACTATCAAATTGCTTTCTTCACCAATCAGACGTCTCGCTCAGGAGCATTTACGTCAACTTGCCCAAAATGACAATTACTTTCTAGTTTCTAATAACACCTAGCAAGCAAAAAACAAATTTATAAACGGTAAACTCATATTATTAATCATAGGAGGCTTAGAGCACCTCTTAATTGAGGGTTTCAGAAATTAAAAAAAAGAAATAAATTTAGAAAAGTAGGAGAGAAGGGTGATGGGTTCTCTGTAAAGTAAATAAAGAACCTGAGTATTGGGGTTGACATTATACGAAATTCGGGTGATATTCAGTAAAATCCGGACATCAAACCGAGGAGTGTAATTTCTTAGTGGATTTTGGCTCTTATGGATTAAATTTTTGGGCTTTACAATCAAAAATTTGGAAACTAGATTGTCCAAATAAAATAAAACATTTTATTTGACAAGCTTTAACAGGATGTATAGCAGTTAAGAAGAATCTGAATAATCGAGGAATTAACTGTGACCCTAGATGTAGTACATGTGGTGCAGAGGAGGAATCTATTAATCATGTCCTCTTTGAATGTCCTCTGGCAGTTCAAACATGGGCGTTATCCCCTATTCCATCACCAGTAGATGTTTTTCCAGGAAACTCAACTTGGTTTAATCTTGACTACTTGTTTTAGAGAATTCCTGACTCACCAAACGTTCAGTTATTCCCTTGGTTAATATGGCTACTCTGAAAAGCTATAAATGATATTTGCTTTTCTGGAACAAGTAAAGACCCACGGGATGTTCTGATTCAAGCGGAGCAAGAGGAGGCAGAATGTCTCAGATTGCGCGTCAAAATAGTAGTGCAAGCCAACCAGAGGTATCTTTACCTCTGATAGTTAACTCGGTCTTTATGGGTTATAGATGCTTCATTGATGTCTCTTCGAAGAGTTCGGACCTTCATTCTGGGCTTGGATGGATTTGTTTTCCAGACGTCACTTCTGGAGAGTTTTGGGGAGCACGGCAAATACGAAGAAGTCTTTCGGTGTTACACTTGGAGGTGGAAGCGATTCTATGGGCTATGGAATCTTTGATTTTGGTCCAGACCTTAGAAGTCGAGTTAGCTACAGATTGCATGGATGCTGTGAAATTGTTTCTACATCCAGACGAGTGGCCGACCTTTCAACTGTATCAGGAAGAGTTTCACAGGTTGTCATCTCTTTTTCGTTTTATCGCTCTTTATGTTATTTCGAGATCTCTAAGCCATAAAGCTGATGCTCTAGCTCGTTCTGTTAGAGAGACTGATGATGAGTTAGTGTTGTAAACTTTCCTCACCTTTTTTGGTGATTGATTCTATTATTTTGGTTGACAAAAAAAATGAATAACCTGAGTTTCTCAAATAAGAAACTATATTTTACATGTGTTCATATTTGATTGAACAATTTAAAATAAAAAAAATTTAAATAAAAAATAAATTCTTATAAAAATAATAATATTTTACTACTTTATAACCTCAAATAAAGAATTCCACTGATGGAGGTGGATTTAGTATCTCCATTCGCCTAACTTTTCTCTACGTTGGCTTAGTTTTTCTGATTTGAGTTCGCTTATTACAATACTCTAAAAATATTTTCTTCTTCAATCAATCAGTTTATGTATTTCTCTAATATATTCTTTCTTTAGTTGATTTATAATATTGGTTTAATTTTGAAAAAATCATATTTTCTTGATTTAATTAGGAGAAAAACACTTATTCTATCAAAAAAAACATAAAAATAATTTGAGTGATGTTGTTTAGATTTTTTTAAAAAATTTCAATTCACAAAAAATTAAATTTACAGAAAAAAAACCACAAAAAATATTATCACCTGTATTTAGGTTCTCTCTGTTAGGGGATTGAAATTTATTGTTGCATAAAAGTGTAATTTTGTCAATCTAAAAATGTAAAATATATATAAATGAATAAGCATTATTCAAGTGCTATATTCAAAATAATTTGACAAAGAGCCTATTTCTATAAAACTTCTCTTTTTTTTTAAAAAAAAAAAGTGTTAATTATTAATTAGTTTGTAAAATTATTGTGATACTGTTGAGGGTTACCCAATTTCCACGGCCCAATAACTGATCCAGCGTGACAGACCCAAAACATTATGGCTATGCATGTATATCAATTTGCCTCCTTGGCCCATTTGGAGTGATAGCAGGTCTTCTGGGCTTTTAATCAGGCCCAAGTTTAGGTGCGAGCACCGACTTGAGAGTGGTACAACATTCTCCTATAAAAGAGGAAAAGAATCATCAGCAAAGGGCATCTCCAGAGCATTCTCACATGGATTATTTCCTACGCTTAGATCAATCCTAAAGTTTATAATTATGCCGAGCTCGTCTCGTGAACATTATTAGCTATTTCTGTAAACACGGTGAACTTGTCATCGTTACTTTCCGCTAGATCATTTTTAGTCACTTAAATAAACGAAGTCTCTGATCTTTTTGTCTAACTGAAAAGTACCGTGCCGAAGCCAGCACAAACAATTGGCGCTAGAAAGAAGGGACAAAGATTTCTAACGCACGAGTGACTAAAATGACTGACCAGAACCCTGTGGCAGGGAACAAAAAGATCCCTCCCGGACAAAAAAAGGGACAGCAGGCCCCAATAGCATCACTGTCTACGCCAACAACTACTCAGCAACCCGAAACCGTGCTAGGAACCGAGCAGGACATACTCGGCGCGACTGCTAGTAAGCCGATCTCAACTGGTCATGACAAGACACTAAGTTCCGAAAAGGTTCAACGCATGGCAGACTCGCTCTTTGCTATAATATAACGAAAGGAAAAAGCAACCGACATATCCGAACAAACTTCTAAAATACTGGCCCAGCTACGAACCGAGCTCAACGAGGATGTTATCACTAATAGACGCCCACAACACCACACAGCAAATCTATCCTCACCTCGTCTACAAAGACAACTCCTCAAGAGCCCATTTGAGCCTCATTAGAACAGAAGTCAAATGGGTGTGTCTGCGTTACCCCCGCTTCAGATGACCAAATCTGACGACGCAAGGGATATCTAGATACGAGCATTAAGGACTGAGGTGGGCCACATGATGGCCCTGATGCGTCGATTCGGAAGCTTTGCACTTGAAATAGCACACGTACTTTATGAAACACAGAACACGCTTTTCACCGAGCCGCTCTCTGGCACTCTATTTCGTCCTGACGTGAAAGTCAAATGCCCAACCATTGATGGAAAGTCTGACCCCAGAAAATTTCTTAAGGCATTTAATCTCACCATAGGAAAAACGAGGTTCCCCCCAGGAAGAAAAAGACGCCGGATACTGCCAGCTGTTTGTCGAAAACTTATCCAACGACGCCATGACATGGTTTTACAAACTTGAACAGTATTCCATCAACAGCTTCCAGCAACTCGCTGAGGCCTTCCTAAGGCACTATTCAGTGTTCATGCAGAGGAGCGCCTCGACGGCTGACCTCCAAGCTATAGTACAAGGGCCAAAGGAGTCCATTCGTTCCTTCCTAGGACGATTTCGAAAGGTAGCGTCACGAATCACAATAGTCGATGACGCTGGCATCGACATGTTGAGAGAAGCCCTCTATTATGACTCAGAGCTCATAACTGACTTCAGGCTACGCCGTCTTCTTTCTTTAGAAGTCGCCATTCACCGCGGAGCAGTGTTCGCAGAGATAGAAGAGGATAGGGCGGCCAAATTAAGAAGATATAAAAACCAGTCTTCAGTATTCAAAGAAGCGGCCAGAGAACTAACGCGCGAGGAATACTATGAGCTGCACCAACACTATGACCGAGGGTTCAAAAGTAACAAAAGAAAACAAGCTTCCACATACGCAGTCGGCAAGACCGACGATAAATCCCAATGCCCCAAGATCCCAGCTAACAAATGGTATAGGGACTACCACAAATGTACCAGACATGCAACTTCCCAGTGGTTTCGCCTGAGAGAGTTGATAATAGCAAAATTTGAGAGAGGCGAGGTCAAATTGGCCAAACCCGAACACCCGCATGGGGATCACGGCGCGTCAGGAAGCCAGAAATCACAAAATCGCGCTGAAACCATGACAGACGACAAGGAGCCACAACACAAACGTATGGACCGTGAAGAGTTCCCATACCACCTCCTCGACAGACGGTCATGATTATGGGATTTATAACAGAAGGAAACGACTCCGTACAAGCAATCAAAAATTATGAGCGCGCAGCTGAATCAATCTGGGCCAAGGTCGAGGAGAAACGCTCTACCTCTATTGTAGACCTCGTGCGTAGTATCCCATCTACTAAAGTCATAAGTTTCACTGACGCCGACGCCAAAGGTGTGCAACACCCACATGATGACTCCGTTGTTGTCAAACTCCGTGTCGCAGATTGCGATGTCACACGCGTCCTCGTCGATACAGGATGCACGGTGAACATGATCTTTAAGGAAGCATTGGACAAACTTGCGATCCTAGGCAAGGAAGTAGAGTTCGTCGGCTCGACCATTAACCGGGTTCGACAAAAATTTAATGTTCATTTATGGGATGGTGAAGCTACTAATCCTCCTGGCCGGCACGACCAGATGGGTTAAGTTCCTCGTTGTGGATAGACTAACTATCTACAATATTATCCTGGGTATGTCTAGGATCCATGCTATGAAAGCTGTCGTCTCCACCTACTACCAATGCGTAAACGCTCCAACCGAACGAGGACTCTTTACTCTCTGTGGAAGCCAACAGATGGTCAGAACATGTTTTATCACCGAGCATAAACTTATAAAATCAGCCGGACGGTCATGCATGATAGCGAGCGAAAAAACCTCGGGTTTGAGAACTTGCAGAATAAAGAAAATATGGGCGACGAGGACTGGAGGAATGAAATCAAAGCCTATATCAAGGACGGCAAAGTAACCTTAGATAAATGGGATGCATGAATACTCAAAGCTAATAGCCCCTCATACGTGGAAGTAAAAGGCAACTTGTACTGACAAGCGGTAAACAGGATCTTACTCAGTTGACTTAACAGCGAAGATACCCAGTGCGTCATGGCCGAGGTCCATAAGAGTGCCTGTGGAAACCATTCTGGAAGACGAACACTTGCTATAAAGTCCGAAGCCTAGGATACTATTGGCCGACCATGATAGCCGACTGTAAAAATTACGCTAAGTCATGCGAAAAATGCCAAAGACACGCACCGCTCATACACGCCCCAGCCTAAATGTTAATGAAGATTTTGAACGTAAATGTAAACTTCGGGTTTAATGTAGCAAATCATTCAGTCTCATTTATTTTTGTGGAATATATTCCGGAAGATAAAGCTGGCAGCTTTTCCAATATATATTTCTTTTCTGGATATACTGATGTAATGCAAAGATATTCAATTCCATTTTTATTCATAGTTTCTATATGATATCCATTTCTGCGAATATCTTTGAAACTTAACAAATTTATATAAGATTTAGGGGAATATAATGCATGATTTATCTTAAATTTTGTTCCCCTTGGCATTGAAAACCAAGCTCTTTCGGAGCTTATAATTATTTTTGCATTACCTGACATAGTATTCACGCTTCCGGCGGAATTATTTATTTTAAGGGATGAAAAAAAATTTCAATCCTTTACTATTGTGTGCGTTGTAGCACTGTCTGCCAGATATATATCTTCATCTATGTTTTTAAATTTTGCCATTTTTTGATTTGAAAACATTTATGAAAATACATTAATATTACAAAATAACGATAAAAACTATTTTACAAACAAGAAAGAAAATATAATAATATACAATCATGTCATAATATCTTCTTCAGGAAGATCATCTTCTTAAGGAAGTTTTAATTATTTCTGATTTTTGCTGATATTTACAGAATCAACAGTGAAATCAGCTACATCAAGATAATTATCAGTATCTACACTATCAGATGAGAGTCCAACTTTATTTTCATTAAAAGACCCGGCTTCATTGTCAAAAGATGGTTCAGCTTCATTATCAAAAGAAGTTTTGGCACCATATAGGAAGTTGGTTTCCTTTTCTTTTTCCTTGTTCTTTTGTGACTCCTGATAAAGCTTAACAAAAAGCTTCGGCGTACGACAGGTACACGATCAGTGACCTTTCAAGTCGCATCTATAGCAATGATTTTCATGTTGCTTATTTTCAACTTCCTTTCCTTTTGACTTTTGATTATTTCTTTCATAATTATTAGGACGAGATTTTCTTATTTGTCCGCGTCCATTTCCATGACCATATCCTCCTTTTTCACGGCCTCGGTAGTTATTCCGATCGCATCCACATCCATTATAATTAATAATTTGTGGATGCAATATTCGTTTATGGGAATGATGCAGATCCAGTTGGACGAGATTGGTGGTTTAACATTACCAGTTCATTGTTCTGTTTTGCCACGAGGAGAACTTGCATTAAGTCTGAATACTTTTGGTATTCATTTGCCCGGTACCGCTGTTGCAGAATCATATTTCCAGGATGAAATGTTTGGAGAGTTTTTTCGATCATGTCCTAGTCAGTGATCTTTTCTCCACATAATGTTGTCCTGGAAGTGATTCCAAATAGTGCAGAATTATATTCGCTTACGCTCTTATAATCCTGGAA
>OVAX01001975.1:5445-35819 GCA_900406405.1 Lepidium africanum | reverse complement strand
TTATTTAGGGATTTAGTTTATCAAACTATACTTTATTTTTATTTCTCAATCATAAAAATTTACTTTTAAAAATTAGATCTACTTGTGGTTAAATATCTAATACTTTATTTTATTACTTTAATTAATTATAAAAAACTTTCTCTTAAGTAACTTTTAAAGCAATTTAATAATCTTCTTACAGGTTTTTTTAATAACACTCTTACGATAGTATCTTTGAAATTTGATATTACATAATCCATATCCATCTGAAAATTTCACATAACAGCTATAAATTAAGCACCAAATCTTTGGTTCACTTGTATAGACTTTTCATGTCTCGACAATACTGAAATGTATAGAAACCTGCTGGATCTTGAAATCTTTTTCTGTTGATGGACCAGGAATGCGATGCTTTACCTCCATTCTAGCCACTTCTTTCTGAAGATGTCTCACTACTTGTTTATTAGAGACAACCTGGAGATGACAGACATCGCAGCAAGTAAAACTTTAGTTTAATTTCATCTAAAAGGGCACTAAGAAGAACCAAAAGCATGGAACAATGATCATTACCATTTTCACGTAGGCATTGTTTGTAACATCGTTGGCCCGATTGACGAAGTATAGAGTATTTCTTGGTTGTTCAACATGAGTCAAAGCTGGACTCAGTGTACATATAATGGCTAACGGAGCATTTTCACCAAGTGAATGCTGTAATTTCCGAGTAAGTTTGGAGTCTCTGAAGGGAATATGGCTGCTTCTTTTCCTCATGCTAAGAAAAGTTCACAAATTCAGATGAAATAACATTGTTACTTAAAATAGTTTTTGATATTTGTGCAACTCTCAAAAGATATGTAAGAAAATTACCTTAGTTTCCTTATGACAGTTGTAAGGGCCATTAAACTTTAATTGATATGGCAACCTTCCCTGAGTCTTGTTCCATCTGTCTGCGATTGAAATCTTTCACTTCCTGCTAAGTCCACGAAATTCTGAAAATGCATTCATACAGACAAACAATTAGTCCACACAGTTCGACCTTAACATTATGCAAGAATAAATTGAGTTAGATTCTCAAAATAGAATCAACATCTTACCAAACTCGCCATGTATGACCTCACACAATCTAAATTTTCGCGGTGGGTGCTTTGAATCGTCTGTTTTTCCATCAATAACGTGTTATTAGTATGTGCTGGGAGCATATGCATTTGTGTTTTATGGAATCAATAAACTAAGAACATTACCAGTCTAATTATTTGTGAACATTCAAAGCAGGTTTTCCAACTTTCCTTTGAGCTAACACAAAGAACATAATTTCCAGCAGTTAGTTTAAATGAACAGTAATGAAACCAGAAGAATGCAATTACATTAAGCCAAAGACGATCAAACATTTTCTAGTTACCTTCACAAATGCTAATCAGATGCCTTAAATTTTGATTGTTATTAGTTGTCTCTTCTACCAGTTTTTCAACCACAGTACCTTTACGCAATTGCAGATAATTAGATAATTCGATCAATGAACTACATTAAAGTAAGGCCATAACATAAGCATAAATATTAGTAATGTAAATTAGTGGGATACCTCTGGGTCATCGAGGACTTTAAGGGCACGAGCTGAATCTGAATTCAGCAAATCCCTGATATTTTCGTTATATATTTCAAGACCAAAAAACTTGATGGTAAAATCTCTTACTGGAAACAATAGTGAAACAAACAAATACAAATATTGGTCAGAAGATCTGAATTGATAACTAAACATTGATATGAAGTTCTGAATCATAGCAATGCTTACATTATTTATTTGATTGTAAATATAATTGATAGCTTTCTCCGTTAAACCTCTCATGGCATATGCATGTCTTTCCACTGCTGGTTTGTCTATAGGAAAATGTTGTAGCTAAAAACATCAGAACAAAACAGATTAGTCATCTATTTATCTATCCAAGTAAAAGCCAAGAAACACATTTGTTGAAATATTTGATATAAAACAAAACAAAGTCATCAAACAACAACATTACAATCATATTACAAGGCTCAATCAGAATAAACACATGATCATCGAGAATTATTTGAATAAGTTAGCAAATATAAATTATACTTTAAGTGTTTGCTCGAGATGCGGCTGAGACGCCATTGTCTGATTGGATGAGTAGCTCATCATGCTCACTAAGATCACCCATATTGTATATATCTCTAGGTTGAACATTCACGATGAAACTTCATTCTTTCTCTTCGGGGTTTTCAACATAATATACCATTATTGCTTGTGAAGCCAATATATATGGTTCATCATAATCATTTTCTCCTATGTGCAACAAGTGTGATAAATTAACCATATGATTACCGAATGCATCTGTTTTATATTCTCTTTGATTGCGAGTTTCAGCCCATTTGCACTTAAATAATACTACTTTGAAAGTGTCATAATAGTTAACCTCTATAACTTCAACCAATCTTCCATAGTAAGCTAAATCTCATGCTATAGTGTTAACATCACGAGAGCTTGCATAACTCACTATTTCAGCATCCACAAAAACACCACTGTTTTGTGTTTTTAAGCCATCATCTCTTGTTATCGTACGGAACTTAAAGTCGTTGACATTGTAGGCTGTATACTTGACAGCTTTTTCTGACCGGCCTAAAGCTAGACATCTTAAATCATCAGTGATATCATCAATATCATTCTTCTCTACTCTCTCTTTCAGCCATTTTGCAAAATTAAGGTGTATTTCTCTATCAATGTCAAGAGAACGATTTCTCTTACCCCGACGAGACTGTTTCCTTACTAGCTCAGTTCTAAATTTCCTGTATACACAATTGCATTCGTAGTTAAAATTACATGAATAAATAAAATATAACAATATTATTATTGAATGAAGCACTTACTCTCGTAAGTGATCTCGGAGTTGACAGTTGACCAATATATGTCTATGTGCTTGTTGTCTTTCTATGTAACTCAAATTATGAACTTGACTTGCTCCAACAAATCTACCAGAATTCGAAAAAATTACTCCAAGTTCAGAGATTGATCTTATACTGTTGTGAACTGTAGGACGATCATCAACCCGACTAGTCCTATTATATCGTATCTCTATATCATTAAGATACATTGAGCAAAATGTAATACACTCATCTGCTAGATACTGCTCACATATAGATCCCTCTGGTTTAGCACGATTACGAACATATGATTTAAAATGTCCAAGCATCCTACAAATAAGTGAATAAAGTCTCAAATAACTTAACATTGTATATCTTTTATCTAAAAAATTGCATAATATTGTATATTCTTATAAAACTACCTTTCCACTGGGTACATCCAACGATATGGGACAGGTCCACCTTGCTTTGCTTCTTCAGTGAGATGTACTATTAAGTGTACCATCACTGCAAAGAATGATGGAGGAAATAACATTTCCATGCGACATAAAGTCACCACAACACGGTCTTGTAATTTGTCCAGATTCTCTTTACTAAGCACTTTGGCAGATATATCACGGACGAAGTGACATATCTCAACAATGGCAGATGTTACTTCATGTGGCAACAAATTCTGAATTGCAATTGGCAACAAATTCCTCATTATCAGGTGACAATCGTGACTTTTTAAGCCTGATATCTTTCTATTATTAAGATCAACACTCGAGGACAAATTGGAAGCATAGCCATCAGGAAATCTCACATCTTTCAATACATTTCGGAAAATATCTTTCTTGTCATTATCTAGAGCAAAACATGATGGTCGATATCACTCATTCTCATCAGGCCACAAATCTGGACGTATACCAATCTCATGGAGATCTTTTCTAGCACTCAAATTGTGTTGACCAAGTTATCAAACACATTCTTCCGTATGTGCATGGGATCCAAGTTATGTCATATCATATTAGATTTCCAATAAGACAACTCAAAAAATATACTTTCCTTTCTCCATTTCTGATCATCATTGTTTTCCACATCATTTCGATATCTCTTTCCTCCAACTTGACTAGCTTTCTTGCCAAGAGTGACGTTCACTCTTTCAAGTTGATGCAAAATTGTAGAACCTGATGGAATAACGGGTGTAGATCTTGTTTCTACTGTTCCATCAAAACTAATCATGTTCTGGCGAAAGCTATGATCTAAAGGAAGAAAATGACGATGACCCATAAAACAATTTTTTTTCCCATGGCGCAATCTTCGACCAATGCCATCATAATTACAATTTGGACATGCTAGTGTTGTATATGTATTCCATCCAGATAAATTTCCAAGACCCGGAAAGTTGCTCACAGTCCACATTAGAGCTGCTCGCATGTTACAATTCTGATTTGAGGAAGCATCTAAAGTATTAATCCCATCGGACCATAATTCTTTCAACTCTTTGATATATGGCTGCAAATACACATCAATGTCATTACCTGGCATTTTATTCCCAAGAATAATCATAGAGAGAATCATTGATGTGCACTTCATAGACATCCACGATGGAAAATTAGAAATAAGATCACCGACCATATGCTATAGTTTGTACTCATTGTACCAAATGGATTGAATCCATCAGAGGCCAAACCAAGTCGAACATTTCTCAAGTCACTTACAAAATCAGGATGTTGCAGATCAAATTCTTTCCAAGCATTTTCATCTCTGGGATGTCTCTACTTATTATCATTGTTTCTAAAAGTTGCATGCCATCTCATATGGGTAGCAGTTTTCGACGATATATATATAGACATTGTAGTCGTGGCTTTAAAGGAAAATAACGCAAAACCTTTGCAGGTAGTTCTTTCTTTTTCCTTTATGATCTAGAGACTTCACTATTTGTCGAAATATTTGTCTTCCATCTAGATGTGTCACATACTATGCAAGTCTATCTATCGGCATAAACTCCCCAATATAACATGCAGTTATTTGGACATGCATGTATCGACTCAGATGTCATACCTAACTTGCGAGTAACTTTTTTCATATCATTGAATGAGTCTGGTAATTTAGCATGTGAAAATGCATCCTTAAGAAAATCAATAATCATAGACATCCCCTTGTCGCTAATCCCACACATAACTTTGATATGATATAGCTTCAGCATAAAAGATAACTTAGTGAAGTTATTGCATCCTTCATATAAATTTTCATTAAAGTTAGCCAACAAATCTTCTAAACCTTCTCCAGAGATTCTGAACCTATCTATGTCATTAGGCTGCTCGGATAAACTAAATTCATCACACACATTTCTGTTGACAACCGGGAAGAGATCATCCAAGAGATTCGAAATTGAAGTCGATTCTCCTTCATCCATGCTAATCTGAGAAGATACTTTCTCAGTGGTACTAGTAACTTCCTCTCCATGTAATATCCAATTCGTATAAGAACTCATAAAACCAAAACACATCAAATCTCCTTCAATATCCTTTTTTAACTTGGATTTTTTAAGAGAACATCGATTACACGGACACTTCATTAATTCTATGTTTGACATACCAAAAGCAAAATCCAAGAAAGTTTTCACTCCTAATCCTATAATCTTGAGATAAACGAGGTTTGTTTATCCATGATTATCCATGATAACCTAAAATCAAATCAAAAGTTTATTTATACTATTTTTTAGAATAAACATATAGTATTTGATATGTAAACATCAATTCAAATCTATTTACGCCAAAAGGCAAACATCAACTTCAATTGAAATCTATACATCTATACTTAATCACACCAAAAAGCAAACATAAAAGGTCCATTAAATCAATTCTCCTTATCATATCTAATATAATTTGGCAATTTAATTAGTTTCACCAACTCACCCTTCTCAGTTAGCTTCGTTAACTCACAGCTTGCAACGAATTTTATCAAGTCCAACTTAAATAAAATTAAAGAAAAGCTAGTTCTAGATATATTATTACTTACAGAAAAACTTACTTACGGGTGGAGATGTGATCGCGCCAACTCTTGATTCCGGTGTAGAACAAGTGAACAATAGAAAAACAATGGCCAAACTGAAAAAGATTAAGAAACTTGTGAGAAAAATAGAAAGTGAGAGAGAGATAAATAAAATACAAATTTTGGACTCCTTAATTTATTAGGAATTTGATTTCTTACATTAATTTCTTTTTTATAAAGCCACGTGACCACATATTGTTACTAAATTTCAATTTACTTGCCTACGCTTTATACTATAGCATTTCTTTTTTTATTTTATCTACACATCAAACTAAAATCGCCGCGAGCTATTGGTTATAATAGTGTGAATGATGATATTACAGAAGTAATTATAACAGTGTGGATGATGATATTACTTTCAATTTACTATTAATCAGACTCACAATTTCCTTCAATAGCGTGTTCCCATCCTTGGTAAGCTTAATATCCACTGAACCACCAACAAGCCTACATTGAGTGAGCAACAAATCGAGAAGTAAACAACAAAGAAAAAAGATGAACAATATCGAGCAAGTGTGACTAATGAACAGTATACACAAAGATCAGAAAAAGAAAAAAAGATCAAGAGAGACGAGGCATCTTAATTGTTCCCCTAGGACCGAGATTCGACTTGAGCACATCATGTAATCCCTTGGCGGTGTTGATGGTCATATGAAGCACCGCTGATTTGTTGAAAACCTCAGCATTAGGATTCAGAACTATCACAGACATTATTAAGAACATTGAGGCTCGTAGAATACAGAACACGAATAGAAAGAAGAAGTGGTGAGTGAAGTTGAGATCAAGAGAAAACGTTTAGGGCTTACTGAGGTATAAAACATTTTGATTAAGAGAAAAGAGATACATGTGGTAGAGACTGATCCTGACTTATAGGCTGACGTATTTGAGAGTTTCAAGACGTAGACAACACCAAATAGCTAAAGAGCATAAAGATAGTAAATGAGATGACCATAATCACAACCCTAACACATTCAATTCCGTAGCTTTCAAGTTCAACAAACAAACAAGCAATAAACTACAGGGCCACAATGTGAAATTACCACGAACAAAATCTTTAGTTGTTTTTGCATTCGTCAATGAACTCTTAGTAAATGAAGTAGGGAGGATATGAAACATCCATGAGTACCCCTTGGTTTATTTAACAATTGTTTCTCTTCCTATTGATTTGTCAAACTAAAATTTCAATATCCTTTTCCATTTTGTAAAACCCAGAAAAATTTCAAATTCGAGAAAACAACAGAACACAATAATGATTTTGCTCTGCTAATTTAGAAATAGCTAAGATCTAAGAAAAGGATTTCGGAAATTAGTTTCTGAGAAAGAGAATAGTACCAGGGAGAGATGGGATATGGCTGGATCTGGAGAATTCAAAATTAAGAGAAGATTGAGAACGGAAACTTCGATTCTAGCTAGCACAAGCCTGTTACAATGATCATCGACTTCAATCGAGATTCAAAAATGAACAAAAAATCAAGAAATAAGATCTGTGATTTGATAATCAGCAGCGAGATTTTCTTCTTAATGACTGAGGACGAAGAAGATCAGCGTAAGAAGGAATCGATCGTTAACTCCAATAGAAAAAAATTGGGCTTTGTTTCATATATTTAGATTGGGCTTCATCTTTCCCTTGTGGTAATATAATATGATTAAGGCTTCAATCATTTTTACTTTCGGTGATAATAACTATTTCTTATTTTTTATTTTCTTAATGGCCAAATATAAGAAAGAAGACTCAATTTTAAATTTATAGTTTATATTTTTTATTTTTATTAGATAAATCTAAACATAATCCTAATCTAATAAGGAAAATTTTTTCTAACTACCTTCTATTATATATATATATATATATATATTGTACTATATCAAATCAATTGACATATTATATTGATTTTTTTCTTGCTCAAGAGCTTGACATATTATATTGATTTTTTTCTTGCTCAAGAGCTTGCACAGCTCAAAGACAATTGACATTAGAAGAAACTCAACTTTTACTGTTCAACTCCTAAAATCACGTATGTATTTTAGTCTTTTCTATATTTGGTTCTCTATTTTAAAATTATACTATATTGAACGTATCATTCTCTAGTAAAGGTCATAGATTTATTTGATGTTCTATAATTTAAAATAGGGTCGACGATCTATTTACACCCCAAAGTTTCAATATAAAAACAGATCAACCTATACTTTGACCCTCTGTCTAATTTCATCTAAAGTATGCATGCAAAATTTAATTTCACCCAAAATTAGAGAGTGACTAACAAATTCCATACATGATATACAAAATCGGTCTAATTGCACAAATTGCTAGATAATTATGGTTTTGTTGTAAACCAACAATTGGTTACGATTTTAAATCATTAATTAACCGAACCTAAACCAATTTCAAATCCGACCAAATCTCAAATATAAAACGTTTATCCTAACCCGCTCAAATTCGGTTATCAATTTGAGATTTGGTCGGGTTTAGATTTGGTTAATTAATGATTTAAGATCATAACCAATTATTGGTTTATAACAAAACCATAATTATTCAGCAATTTGTGCAATTAGACCGATTTCGTATACTATGTGTGGAATTCGATAGTTACTATCTAACTTTGGGTGCAATTAGACCTTGCATGCATACTTTAGATGGAATTAGACAGAGGGTCTAAGTGTAAGTTGATCTGTTGTTATATTGAAACTTTGGGGTGGAAATAGACTGTCGACCCTTTAAAATATTAGGTTGTAAGGAAACTACTATACGTTATTAATATTTATTCAATTGGCTAAAACTTGTAGGATGAATACTGAAGATGCGAAAAAACAGTCAAAAGAGGCTACATCTTATATAGTAGCCGAAGAGCAAAAGAAGAACTAGCTAAAGAGGCTACACCATATAGAGTAACCGAACAGACGAAAGAAGAAATGATTCAACATAGGATAAATCTAAACAAAACTTTCTATGTGGAACCCGGCCAAATTCATCCAGATCTGGAAATAGAAGAATTGATTTTAGCATTCTGGAGAATTTATTGGCGTAATGCCTTTTAGATTAGATTTATGTTATTTTCAATTTGATTTCTTTTCTATATTTGATTTCTTAAACTTATTTATGGTGTGATTAAAATTTATATAAGGTTATAAAGTTTAATTTATAATTATTTAAACTTATATAATAAAATTAAATTAAATATAATGTGTGATTTTGTAAGCATAAGTGCAATTATTTTATACTCTTTGCTCCCAATTATATAGATTGGTAATTTGTATTAAGGATTTGCCAATTAAGCTTTATATGGTCAAATACCAATTTAACCAATACATATAGGCTTTTACTGGTTGAAGTTTTTAGATTGGTTTTTGTTTTTGAAAAATCAACTTTTAGCCAATCATGATTTGTAAAAACATTTTTTCAAAAACTTAAAACTATTTTTACGTTGTATTCTACCATTTATGATTTTAGTTTTTTATTCACTTAAAAACAAAGAAAAACTAATTTTTGAGAAATCAACGTTGATTTCTCTAAAAGCCAAAAACTAGTTTTGTGGGGTTTTTAAAAATAAAAACTAAAATGCAAAAACCAAAACCAAAATCTAAATCTAAAAACTAAAATCTGAAACCCAAAAACTAGAAACTAAATCCAAAAATTAGCAGCCATTCATAGCCATATTGTTTACGTGTGTTTTTGGACTTATGTTTTGTTTATTAATTGTATATTAACTATTGATTGGGACAATTTATATGTATCAATTTTAAAACTGAAACAAAATTAACATCATTTTTTAAATTGATAAAAATACTGATTAAATACATCGTTTGTTCAACAGATATAAATTTATAATTTACATTGATTGTTTTATAAGTGATGAAAATCAACATTAAATTGTATCAATTTTATTTAATTGATGCAAAAAATGCATTAATTATGTCATTTGTTACAAATGATGTTAAATCACATATAATGTGTTATTTGTTTATAAGTGACTCTATATAGCGTCATTTATGTAAATGATATAATATTACTGATGCAATACGCATGATTTTTTATAGTGAAGGGTGAAGCGTCTATTCCAAGTCATATTCTTCTCAGGAAATATTTTCTTGCTCCTTTGAATATATCATTTATATATTACTAGTAGCGACTCGCCCTTCGGATGGAATTTGTATTATTAAATTACTAACAATATAATTATGCTGCTTAAAATTTATTATGTATTTCATTTTATTTAATAAATAAGTTTTTTTTTTCGTTTTGGTATAAAGTGTTAATTTTAATTATAAAATATGTTACTTCACCATTTCATAATTTATCAATTCAATAATATTATATGTTAAAGACTTTTAACAAATATCTATTTTTTAAAACTATAGCATGATAATTGATAATAATTATATAAACTAACTATTTGAATTCCAAATATAAAACTCATTTTATTATTATTTACATTAATTACTTTTTCAAATTGTTTTTATTTTTCACACTGCAACATGAATTCAATTTCTACTTATAGCCACATGGATTTATATAATATATATCGTTAATTTTTATAATCTAATATTTATCCCACATAAGTTATTTTTAGAAATTTTAAACTTTTTTTTTTGTTCTTCTTTAACCACTATACAAAATATGATATTCTATATCAATTTTGTTATCAAAAGTCTTTATCCAATTACTAATTTACTATGACACAATTATATAAGAAAATTATTCCCAAGTTATCAAAGTAATTAATACTTCAATCTCATTATTTACTATCACCATCCTTTTATCATTTTTACCTACAAATATATCTCTTTAATTTTAAAATTTAACAATATTTTGTTATAAATATTTGGATTCTGAATTATCTCACATATTTGTACACACGATTACCAAAGTGTTGTTTTCGGAACTTTGCTACATTTGTAAAAGTTATAAACAGATTTTTTTGTTTTTTTATTTTTAATTTATTTTTGATACATTATTAATTACTACAGTTTAAATTTTAACATGGTTCCTTACAAAGTCACCCTTACATTAAATTACAAAGTTACCTTCACGTTTAGTTAATTTTTATAATTAAATAATTAATTAATTTTTGGTAATATAGATGATTACATAAAATACATAAAATATTAAAAATTTAAATTTATATAAAATTAAAATTCATAATTTAAATTTATATAAAATAAATTTTGTAATTTAATTTAATTTAATTAATATTTTTATTTTGTAATTTTTTTAATATAGATAATTACATAAAATATATATAAAATATAAGAAATTTACATTTCTATAAAATTAATTTAAAGTTTGTTATTAAAATTTATATAAAATGAAATTAAAATTTGTAATTTAATTTAATTATTTTTATTTTTACTTACGTTTTTTATTTTTAAGAAAATATAATGATCTTTTAAATTTTAAAAATTTATTTAAGAAAATATTTTTCTGATTTAATACTTTCTAGAATTTTAACGAGATAAAGATAATTACAAATTTTTCATACTTATCATAATCTTTGATAAATCACATTCCTATTTGATTTGTTCAACGAACAAGATAGTACAAAAAAATATTATTGATTGTATTCACACCTAAGTTATTATTTATTTAAAGATTATCTTATATATTATTAGACGAGTGATTTTTATCAAATATCTTACATTTCAAAACCACGCTTAATTTCAACATGGTTCATTACAAAGTTTCTCTTAATATCAAAATTTAGTTTACTTTCATATGTAAATTAATTTTTATAATGTAGATAATTAGATCAAATACATACAAAATTATAATTTCACATTTACATAAAATAAATTCATAATTTAATTTTTTTTTCTATTTTTCTTAAGAAAATATAGTGATCTCTTAAATTTTTTTAAAAAAACTCTTTCCGTGGGTGGTAAGGAGATTCTTATTAAGTCGGTTGCCATTGCACTCTCAATGTATGCGATGTCCTGCTTTAAACTAACAAAACATCAATGCTTTAAGATAACAAGTGCTATCACAAGCTTTTGGTGGAATGTTAAGGAAGATAAAAAGAAGATTCATTGGGTCTCTTGGGATAAATTGTGTAAGTCTAAACAAGACGGTGGGTTGGGTTTTAAGGATATCAGCTGGTTTAATCAAGCTTTGCTTGCTAAGCAAGCCTGGCGATTACTCACCGAGCCTAATTCTTTGCCGCTTCGGATTTCTTGTCTGCACAAAAAGGTAACCATCCATCTTTTGCTTGGTCTAGTATTCTCTATGGGCGTGCGTAACTCTCGAAGGGTTTGCTTCGTTCTATAGGGAACGGTAGAGACTCTTTGGTGTGGCTAGATAAATGGGTTTTTGATGACTCCCCTCGAAGACCAATGAATAAGGAGCCTTCTATTGATTTGAACCTGTGAGTTGTTTCTTTATTAGATGTTCATGTTCAGTGGAAAGAGGCCGATGTTCATCGTTTGTTTCCTTATGTTGACGCTGCTCGGATTTTAGATATGGCCCCAATTTCTGCTATGCATGATGGTTGAATATGGCCCTACTATATACAGTTAAGAGTGACAATTGGTTTGCGTCCAAGTCTATCAACGGGTCTAAACCACTCTTTGATCATAAGCACCAGATTAAAAAGCTTAAAAATCAAGTATGGAAGCTTAAGACTCTTCCCAAGATAAAATTTTTCCTTTGGCGTGTACTCTCAAATGCAGCTGTTGTTGCTGATTGTCTTAGCCACCACGGTATCCCTATAAGCACTTCATGTCCCATTTGTCAAAACCCATGTGAAACAATCGGGCATGCCATGTTTGAATGCTCTCTTGCTAGCGCGGTTTGGTCAGCTTATGGTTTTCACTCTCTCCCACAAGGTTCGTCTATTTCTATGCCTGACTATATCGAGTGTATTCTTCGTGTTATTCATCAACAAACGAATCCAGACAATAACTATCAAGTTTTTCATTGGATTGTGTGGAACATTTGGAATCAAAGGAATAGAAAACTTTACGGTAATCTACAACAAGATCCTAATGTCACATTGACTAGAGCTTTGGAAGAGGCCAATGACTAGTTTTTGGTGAATGATTCTCGTTCAGGCTCCACATTTGCCTCTGTCCATCGTTGTATGCCTTCGAATAGATGGTGCCCTCCAGTTGATTCTTTTGTTAAATGTAACTTGGGTGTTTCTTGGTCCCATCCAAATCAAAACTTTGGAGTTTCGTGGGTACTTCGGAATAGTTCGGAAGTTGTTCTTCTTCGTGCTAGGATGCATTTCCTCCTACTCAAACTAAGTTTTCTGCCATGTTTAAATGTTTGCTTTGGGCTCTGAAGAGTATGTTGGATCTTCACCTCCCTAGAGTGGAGTCCCAAGGCAATTCAAGATCCTAAGAACTGGCCAAGATTTTGATCTCTCCTACATCAATAGTCTTTGTATTCTGTTTGGCTTTCGGAATGTAGGGTCTTCACTACTTCTATACAAGCTAATAAATTTGCTAGAAGAATTGCGGTAATTGTCACTTGTGATGGTCGTTGGACATTATACCTTGCCTACGGCGCTCTTTCGTGGTTCGCCCATCTTGTTGAAGATGATAGTAGATCATGATTGTCATATCTTTATCTTCTTTGTCTCGTCTTAGCCTTTGTGGCATTGTTTTGTTTCAACCTTCATGGCTTTTCCTTTGTGTTGCCATTTTCATGGCTACACTGCTTTCTCCTTCATTAAATTTACTAGATGAACTCCCATGCCTTACACGAGACAAAATTATGTTTTTTGTATATACATATATATTATTAGAAAATTGAATATTAGTTTTATTATTTATATATCTAAGTTATTATTATGTATAAATATATATATATATATATTAGTATTAAGCCTATACATATATATGAGTTTGATTTTCTTTTTACATTATATATATATGTGTTTGTTTATTTATAATTAATAATTGCTTACTATAAATTATTTTATAATTTAAGAATATAACTATATTGTTAGAAATGTGTCTATATTTTCTTAATTGTGTTATACAAAAAAGAAAATTATATGCAATAAATATTATTTTTTTGATCAAAAGAAATAATATTTATTAAAATAGAACAAAAAATCTAAAACAATAAATAGATTTAAAAAAGCAAATTAAAATAATTTTTTTCTAAAAGTAAAAACCGTGAAGCAAAAGTTTGACTTTATGATCCTATAAACTAATCTCATACACATAAGATTTATTCATGTCATTATCAACACCGTAGTGGTGCCAAAAATTGTTGTACTTTACGAATGTTAAAAACTATTGGTGTTATGAGAAAAGTTATGGGATAAGTCTTAGATAGAAATTGTTTGATATAATATTCTTGTTAGGATTAGGATTAAAATTTTAAAATAGATAATGATTATGAATATTTTTTGATACACCCTAAATATTAGAAATTAGTTAAGATATGGTGTTATATTTATTTGGAAGTATTAGGAACATCACTTATTCTAATTAAAATTTTATATGTAATGATTTTAGTATTTTCATGTTAAAAAAGTTTTCCGAATTTGGAAATCAGTTCGTTCTTCACAATGTAGTGTATTTTATCACCCTAAAATATATATCAATTAATTAGAAAATATTTTTAATCATTATAAAAAAATTCAAATAAGTAAATTATTAGTAACATACCTTAGAATAACAAAGAACTTTATTAATGGTTTACCCATGTTTTTTAGTGTATTTCTTTCAGAGTTTTAGAATTTTAACTTTAATCTTCCAGGTTTCTTAGCAAGGTTTCAACGAAAAAATTTCTGAGAAAGACATAATATAAAAAAAAAAAGTGAGAGAAAAAAAACTATTAAATTCGTTGAGAGTAAAAAAGAGTTAGAACTCGTGGGTGTTGTAAAATTTTTCTTGGGATGCTTCTTAAATAGATTTCGGTTAATATTTTTTCTATTAGAATTAGGAATATGTTTTGTTTGATTTTCCCTAAATATAAGGGATTGGAATTTGAAATATCTCAATAAAATATCTTTTGGTTGTTTTGTATTATGTTGTCCAAAGTAAACAAACAAACCAATTTAAACAAATAATGAAAAATTAATATTTCTGATCGATAATAATAATATATTATTTTAAAATCTGACAAAAAATAGTATTATTAAAAAACTTTTTTATTTACTTACCTATTAGATAGATATCGTTAAGTCGTCCTTCTAGTAATTTAGGGTAATCAACCAATTTTAATCCAAAAACGGAATATGGTAGAGAATCAGTTGGCTTAATTGTGGTTGTGTACATGAAAGTTATGAGTAGAAGTATGGTAAGTTCAAGTTGCAGGAACTTGTAAGATGTAATGATTTTGGTACTTTTTTGTTCAATAAGTTTCACATTACAGTGAATTTTATCAGCCTAAAATATATATCAATTAATTAGAAAATATTTTAAATTATTATAAAGGTATTCACATAAATAATATTTTTTTACAACATACCTTAAAATCACAAAGAACCATATCAGTCGTTTGACCATGTTCTTTAGTGTATATTTTTCATAGTTTTAGAATGTTAACTTTAATCCTCCAGGTTTATTTACTGGGTTTTAATGAAAAAATTTCAGAGAAAGACATGATGAAGAAAAACAAAAATCGAGAGAAAAATGTGATAAATCATTAGTGGTAATATTGTTGGTGTTGTTAAATTTGTCCCGCATGTTTATTATATAGACTTCCATTAAAACTTTTGTTTTATTAGGATTAGGAATATCTTTTGTTTAATTTAACATAAATATAAGGTATTTGGTTAATCATTGAATTAATGTATTTATCATATTTAACAAAAGAAATCTATTTAGTTAAGAATCTTATCATAATCTTAACAAACTTATTTTGTTAAAACAACTTAGAAAAAAGTAGTCAAATTATGATTTTAAAATTCAACCAATCAAATTATGGTTAAAATTGAAATACAACCAATCATATCAATAATAATTTATCGTTACAAAAATACAAAGATACAACCGAATCATGTGACAAATTATCTAAACAAATTCTATTCAGACAAATTAATTATCTAATATTAATCAACCAATCATGGATTTTAAATCTCTATTATATTATTATAAATTATACAGATAATTCAACGCTACGGTTTTATTATAATAGAGATGAGACGATAAAATTTTTTAAAAAAACTATCTGAAAATTATTCAAGAAAATATTAGTTTTGATTTAATGCTATTTTAAATTTTGATGAGATAAAAATAAATACAAATCTTATGTATGTATCGTAATCTTTGATAAATCATATTTCTATTTAAATAATATGCTTTTAAAAAAAAACTGTTTTGTCAAAAATTTTAAATATTATTCAAATAACATGAAACTAATGCTATAGAATAGAAACTCTACATTGATGGTTTTAAAAATATATACAAAAAGTCAAACATTTTTTTATGTTTTTGCATTATATTCATATGCTTATAAAAATAAAATCAATATAATTTTTAAAAAAAATTGAATTATGCTTTTTATTTTCTTTTAAATGATAGAATTCACATGTTAATGAGATAAAATATCAATGTAAGATATTTATCATGTCAATTGCCAAACAATTACACTAATAATATTTTCAATACCTAGAAGAATGTTTCAAAAGCATAGCCATATGTATAATATTATTTCTTAAATATGAAGTCAATGAAAGCAAATATCTATAGATTATTTTCATATACATAATGTTATTTTATTTAATGTCTTAAAAATTTTGATTTATTAAGATTTATTTTTCACATATTAAATTTTATTTTTTGGTGTTCTAATCTCATATCAATCATTAAAATACTTATTACTAAAATAGAAGATAAAATAAATTTTTAAAAAACTCAAACGACAAATTTATAGCCGCACCAAGTGCACACCTAATATATATTATTAGAGAAGTGATTCTTCTAAAATTGCTTATGTGTCAACACCACGTATAATTTCAACGTGGTTGATTACAAACTTTCCCTTAATTATAATATTTAGTTTATTTAAACTTAATTCATTTTTAATTTTTTTTTTTTGAACTTTTTTAAAATAAAATATAATTATTTTCTAAGTATTAAAATAATCCAAAAAGAAATTGATTTAATCATCATCATATATTATTAGAGAAGTGATTCCTGTAAAATGGCTTACATGTCAACACCACATTTAAATTCAACGTGGTTGATTACAAATATGTCTCTAATATTAAATTTAGTTTATTATAATATTAAACAAAAAAATCTTTAATAAAAATAATTACATGGTTAAATACATAATTTAATAATTTGTTATCATATACAAAATAATATAACATTAAAAAATAAAAAACAATATGTATAATAATTTTAAATTTAATATGTTTATTTTGAAATTATAATTTAATGTTTATTATCTTGTGATATGCTTATTATCGACATGTTGAACATGGATGCTTAAATCACATCACACACCCTAATCATCGAGACAATCGATCAGATCCAAGTTATGTGGCTAGTCTTTCACTCTGGCATGTATTTATCACATGAGTATTTCAAAGAGCTAAAAGTGTTGGAACTGGATATGATAGTTGGAATTTTTTTTGGAGAGTCCACTTTAGCATTTGCTAACATTCACTGCCCATTAACAACCTTTTTTACCGTTTTTTGAACATGTTTTTCTATCGAATTAGATATATTACTTGACTTCTCAACCTGCTGATTCTTGCATCACGTAATGCGTGTGATGACAGGATAGTGAGTATCACTTTGATGTACCTCGTTTTAATCAGTTTTTAGAGTCTTTGTTGCTATTTTAGAACCTTTGCAGGTACAAATTAGGTTGATTTTGGATTACGTACTCGAAGCACAAATAGAAGCAATTTGGAGAAATTCTAGGACATCAGAATCGTCGATCTGCACCTAGATTGATCGATCGACCCCACATAGCAGCAGAATTTGCACTCGAGTTGAAGATCGACCAAACTCCACTTGATTGACCGATCCTTTCTCAACAAGTTTTTGCGCTAGACCTGATGATCGACCGAGCTCCGCCTGATCGATTGATCTCCTAATATCCAGAACATGCGCTCGACTTAAAGATCAACCAGCTAGTTATTTGATCGACCGATCAACACTTCGAGAGACAATTAGGTTTTGTACCCTTGTTTGCGGCAACTCTGAGGAGAAGAACCTCTGCAACTTTGGAGAAGAATTCTAAACCTTATTATTTTAGTTGTAATATAATTATGCTTTCTTCCATGTCTATTTCTTTCTTTCCTTCAATTATGTCTGAGTAGTTCTTCAATCAGGTTTAGGGTTTTCTAGGGTTTAGGGAATCGATAAATTGGGAACAAATATGTTATTATGCTTGATGTGTTCTTCATTCATTTTTGGTCTTAATGCCTAGGTTAGAGTAGCTAACTAGCCTATGATTTTAGGTTGTCTAACTCACCAAAAACTTGTTAGGTGCCTAAACTACCTTAGATGAGTAATTAGTCCTTAACCAACGAAAGATAATGTTAAGACTAATGGTCGACTTACCAGACCTAATCATTAATGCATGTTTAGATCTCTAGAACCAAACGACGATTTAGGATTTCTAGGTTGCTAGATATAGTAGTCAACACCACGACAGTGGATTTGTTATACAGTTATGTCTGTGTCGAGATTGATCTTAACTCTATCCTGAATAGTTTCCTGATTTAATTCCATGATCTCCTAATGAATTCCCTGAACTTGATGTTTTAATTAATTGAGTTCTCATCGCTTTAGTTTCCGTTTCATTTACTTGCAACCACAATACTTTTTGTCTTAGCTCTAGTTTGATTTTAAAGTTGATAGTATGACTACTTGGTTCTTATGGATTTGATCCCTTCTGTACTACTACGTTTGCTATGCACTTGCACTTGGATAATAGAGTTAAAACTCTGTGTTATCACACTTGACTTCTTAACTCGTATGTACTTACTCTTCTCAACTCTTTGACCATTTTTCCTATATTTAATGATTTTAGTTTTTAGTACTATATCTAATTAACTAGACGATGCTTCATGTATGAGATATGTTTTTGTAATCATTATATTTATATATAAATGTGATAATTGTTTTATAATTATAAGCGATAAAAGTTTATGTGATTGTTATTTTCTAATAACAAATTTGTCACAATATTTTATAGACTAAAACAGACTAATATAATATAATGTTTAAGTTAATACGACTTTATTATCTAAGAAATATTTAAGTTAAAACAGATATTTTATTTTATACATAGTAAATGAGATTAGAACACTAAAAATAAAATTCAATATGTAAAACATGCACTTTTATAAACCAAAACTAAAAAAATAATAATATAATGTACATGAAAATAATATATATGATGATTTAATGTGTGCATCAAAACAAAACATTTCATAATTTTTTAATTTATCCATTAAATTTTTTTTATTTTAAAATATCAACTATAAACTTTGAAATAAATTTAAAGTATTGGTTAAATATGTTTATAACTATATTTTATACTAATCTTTTTGTTGACTAAAACCATCTTAATTAATTTAAACAACCTTAATAGTCTCATAATTTCCACCCTAATTGTGTAGCAATCTAATATTGGATCGATTTTTTGGTCAGGATCTAATATTGGATTGATTTCTCGTATAAAAGCATATGGAATAGGTAAATTCTTCATGGTCTACATAGTTAATTAAAAAAAATAAAGTAATATGTAATGAAAGAAAAATTGTAAATTTAATGAATGTTTGTGTTGAATGATTGAGAATTAATTATGTTTGCTTTATACATAGAATAATATAATATTAAAATAAAAATAATTATTAATTATAGATTATGATAAGTATAAAAGATTTGTAAAGATCTTTATCTCATTAAAATTTAAAATAGTTTTAAATCAAAACAAATATTTTTTAACTAACTTTCAAGTAAATTTAAAATTTAAGAAATCATTATATATTTTTAAATAAAAAATAATATATATCATTATATATTTTTAATAAGAAATTATTTAAATATAAATTTTAAAATTAAGGGCAACTTTGTAATCAACCACGTTGAAATTAAATGTGGTGTTGACACGTAAACTTTTTGATAAAAATCACTCCTCTAATAATAAATAAGATTTCTCTTATGAAAACAAATGGAGTGGTTAAGTTTTTCATAATCGACGTGGTAAAAGAAATAAAATAAACAAATCTCTGTGACAAAAGAAAAAACTGCAAATTTAATGAATGTTTATGGTGAATGATTGAGAATTATTGTTCCTAAACATCAAGATGCTCTTCACATGAGGGATTTTAGGCATATTGCCTGCTGCAACCTGATCTATAAGGTAATTTCTAAGATTTTGGCAAATCGTTTGAAACTCATCCTCCCTGATACAATTGATCCTACTCATTTGTGTATCTCGACTGCTTCATTTTTTGTCTCAATCAAAGGAGATCTTGAAGGCTTTTCACTAGTTCTCGTGGCATTAGACAAGGTTGTTCGCTCTCTCCATATCTCTATGTTGTGATCAACAATGTCCTCTCAAAGCTTCTTAATCAGGCAGCTGATCAAGGTTTGTTTAATTACCATCCCTATTGCAAAGATGTAAAGCTTACTCATCTCAGCTTTGCAGACGATATTTTAGTCTTCTCTAATGGCACTCCACACTCCCTTCATGTTATTCTCAAAGTTATGTAGAATTTTGGTTCCATGTCTAGTCTCCACATTAATATTGGAAAATCTTCAATATATATTGCGGATCGTGGCTCCTCGAATCTGGTTTCAGCGTCTTTAGCTGTTGGTATCACTATTGGTACTCTTTCTATTAAGTACTTGGGTCTTCCTCTTACTACCAAGGCGATGACAAGCTCAGATTATGATCGTCTCCTCTTGAAGCTTAAACCCAGAATGACTTATTGGGCTTCAAAAGCTCTCTCTTATACAGGGAGGCTTCAGTTAATAAAATCTGTTATAATTAGTACTGTCAATTTATGGTGTGCCTCGTTCCAGCTTCCTAATACTTGTCTTGATGCTATTGAAAGTCTTTGTTCTGCCTTCTTATGGTCAAGTTCTCCAACCATTACTACTAAGGCTAACCTTAAGTGGGATGATCTCTGCTATCCGCATGATGAAGGTGGTCTGGGCCTTCTATCTTTGAGAGATGTTTCTCTGGTTTTTGCAATGAAATTGATTTAGCGTTTGCATTCTACTTCTAAATCATTATGGGCGGACTGGATTTGGAAATTTCTTCTTCGAAATGGTTCTTTTTGGGATGCTCCTTATACTACTCATGGTTCTTGGGTATGGAGAAAGCTTCTTAAGCTCCGAAACAAGGCTTACCAATACATGAAGGTCCAAATCAAATCAAAGTCAAATTCTTATTTTTTGTTCGATAATTGGTGTGAGGCTGGCAAATTAAGTGATCTTATTGGCGATTCTGGTACTTGGTTTTTTTAGAATCCCTCATAATGCCACTATGGCTGAGGCTTTCCCTATTTTACCAAGTCTTAATAGATCAGCTCGTCGATACTTCCAGCAGGTTCTTGATGCTGTTGCACTCTCAGCCTCTTGATTCTCCCTTGCTAATGATGTCTTTCTCTGGAATCATTTTCCTAATGTGTTCAAAGACTTTTTTCATCATCTGCCACTTGGAATTTGTTGCGCCAACACAAGCCTAGGGTCTCTTGGTCCTCCTGTATTTGGTTCTTTCATGGTATCCCTCGTCATTCTTTCATCTACTGGTTAGACATTTTTAACAAGCTCTCCACAGGTGCTATGATGCGTTCTTGGGGAATTTTGCAGACTTGTGCTTTTTGTAGTGAACCTGATGAATCCATGGAGCATTTATTTTCTGCTTGCCCTTATACTTTTCTATTTGGATGAATCTATGTGGCAAGCTGATGGGTTCGAGTATCACTCCTGACTGGCATGACACAGTGACAAATTTGCTTAGTTCTCGCTACACTAGGATTGATCATATACTCATCTGTTTGGCATTTCAGAGCACCATATACCATGTTTGGAGAGAAATGAACTCAAGGATTCACAACAACTCTTGTGTTTCTATTGCAGCTTTAACTCGATTGATTGACAACAAAATTCGAAATATGATTGCTTCTCTTCAACTTTGTAGGATTCAAGGGTTACTTCAAAGATGGTTTGAAGTTCATTTGCCTTAATTCTTTATTTTGGGCAGAGTTCTTCTTAGGCACTGTCTCTTTATTTTCCTTTGTACATAAAATATATTGTACTTATATCTGTTTGTTGAATAATAATTTTCACATTTCAACCAAAAAAAAAGAGTGATTGAAAATTAATTATGTTTGCTTTATACACAAAATAATATAATAGTAAAATAAAATTAATAATTAATTAAAAATTATGATAAGTATAAAAGATTTGTAAAGATTTTTATCTCATGAAAATGTAAAATAGTATTAAATCAAAACAAATATTTTCTTAACTAACTTTAAGATAATTTTAAAATTTAAGAAATATATTTTTCAAATAAAATAAAACTATATATCATTACATATTTTTAATAACAAATTATTTAAATATAAATTTTAAAATTAAGGGTAATTTTGTAATCAACCACGTTGAAATTAAAAGTGGTGTTGACATGTAAACTTTTTGATAAAAATCACTCCTCTAATAATAAATAAGATTTCTCTTATGCAAACAAATGAAGTAGTTAAGTCTTTCATGATTGACATAGTAAAATAAATAAAATAAACAAAGCTATGTGATGAAAGAAAAAACTGCAAATTTAGTAAATGTTTACGGTGAATGAGAGTTTATGATAGATTGACAATTGATCATGTTTTCTCTATATAGAATAGAATATAATATTCAAATAGAAATAAGATTTATAAAAAATTATGATAAGTATGAAAGATTTGTAATTTTTTTATCTCATTAAAATTCTAGAAAAAATTAAATCAAAACAAATATTTTCTTAACTAATTTTTAGATAATTTTTAGATAATTTTCAAATTATTAAGATCATTATATTTTTTTGAAATTAAAAAAATTAATTAAATTAAATTAAATTATGAATTTTATTTTTATTTTTTATATATTTCAATTTTAGTTACAAATTTTAATTTTAGTTTTATTTTATATAAATTTAATGTTATGGGTAATTTTGTAATTTAACGTGAGAACAACTTTGTAATCAACCATGTTGAAATTAAATGTGGTGTTAACACGTAAATTTTTTAATAAAAATCACTTCTCTAATAATATATAAAATATTACAAAACACACTTTTTTGATTTTAAATTTTGACCCCTAAATTTTAGATCCATCTTATTAAACCTTTCCCTATCACCGTCCATTTCCCTATTTGAGAGAAACCGTTTATCTGAGATAGAGTGGACATATATCCTCACTTCTCACACATGATCACCATCCACTTCCCTATTGTTTTCAAAAACTTCTACTTTGTTTTCTCCATTATGCTTAATTTGTCTTGAGTTCCTACAATCTTTTTCATTGGAGAAACTAACTTGACACCGATCATATTGCAATGACAACGAAGAGAGTTTGTTGTCCGACTAAATATACAAATAAACTTTCGCATATTTTAAGGAATCGATTTTGGAAGAGGAGATTGAAGAAGGGGTCGAAAGTACAATGGGGATAGTTAAATCTGAGGAAGTTTGGGGGTTTCATGAATCTAAAACTTTGGGAATCAATCGCGGAGGGAGAAATTTCTCACCGGATTGGTCGATTAGAGCAGGTGTGATGATAAATTTATGGAATCGTTGTCAAGTGATTTCCAAATCGTCGGGAATGTTTCATTAGGGCTTGGATTAAGAAGCGTTATCGGAGAAAACAGAAACGCAAACTGCTTTATCACACTGTTGATTTTGAACAGATCTCGCTGAAGATTTAAACCACGACAACCAAAGCTGCAAACCCAGTCGCCAATGATGAAGAAAAAATCCGATGGAAAAATCGATGACTGGAAGAGAGAAGAGCAAGAAGAGTAAGAAGAGGAAGAAAAAGAAAATGACGGCGCTTCCGATACGGAATCCAAAAGGTCTGAGTTGAGTAAAGAAGAAACACAGGACTCAATCCTAAAGAGATCAGGAGTTTTGGAAACTTGGTTTGATAAAGCTTCGTTTTAAATTCTGGGATCCGAAGCTAACGGAATGGATGTCAATAAATGGTAAACACTATTCTCTCTCTAATCTCAGTTCATTTCCCGTTAAATTTTTGATATTTCTTAAATTAATTTTTATTAACTAATGGTAGTTTGAGAGGAAAGAGCCTGACGTCGAAGAGACAAAAATTGAATTTGTAGAGGTAAAAAAAGAGGTTGTTCAGAATCAACTGCAAGAAACTGAGATTAGAGTTGAAGAACATGAAGCAAAGATGCGCAGACATGAATGCTCTGCTCAAGTTCTTACGAATAGGTTGTTTTGTTTTAGAAAGTTGAGAGAGTATTAATTGGATCTCCTTATCTTGGGGAAGTTCAAGATATTTGTTGTCGTGGAGGTTTCATTTTGTTTCTTTTATTGAACTTTGTTTCTTCCTTACTTGGATTTACAAGTTGTTCAGAGTCTGCACTAATGTGCCTATTTTACTTCTTCCAAAATCCTCTCTTCATAGTTTTTCATAGTCATAGTTATTCATTGTGCTATTGTTAAAGGGGAATTTTGGATTTGAATGTTTGATTCTTTGATGGATATACTGAATCTTAGAATCTGTGAGATGATTTGTGACCCTTTAGTGTTTGTGTCTGATTAGGGATGAGTCTGAAGATGGTGAAAGTGAGATGAGAGATTCATTTAGTGATTCGTATAGTGAAGAGAGTGAAAGTGATAAGCTCTCAGGATCTGCTTCTAAGGAAGGACTTGAGCATGAAGCTTTCGTGCATCCAAATGATCGATTGGGATATCTTTACCTCCAATATTTTGAAAGATCAGCTCCTTATGCTCGAGTTCCTCTCATGGATAAGGTAATTCTCTTAAAATGCAGCCTCTTTCCTTCCATTGACTTAGATGATCACTTAGTTGATTGATTGCTCAGTAGCTATAGGCTAAAAGATTCCTTGGACTTTTATGATCTTGGTAGCATAGAAGACTTATAATGATGACTTATGATGTTTTGGATTTCAGATCAATGAATTAAGCTCAAAGGTATCCTGGAGTAATGTCTTTGAGAAGTGTAAATCTTTCTCAAGCAAGTTGGATGGCTGTAGCATGGTACCCAATTTACCATATACCAATGGGAAGGACCATCAAAGATTTGTCAACTTGTTTCCTCACTTATCACACTCTTTCATCATCTTTCCAAGGTACTATGCTTTCCGATTTCATCGATTTTAAGTCCTTAGAAGTGTAATTCGGTAACCAATATGGTCTTGATTCACATATATGGAGCCAGAAGAAAATGGTGGGGTAAAAGAGAGTCTTCGAAAAGAAGGAGAAGACGTAACACTGCTTCCTTTCGGTTTAGCGACTTACAAGATGCAAGGCAATGTTTGGCTCTCTGAAGATGATCAAGGACAAGATCAAGAGCGAGTTGTATCACTCTTAAGTGTTGCAGATTCATGGCTAAAACAACTAAGAGTTCAACACCATGACTTTAGCTACTTCTCAAGAATGGCTCACCGTGGCTGAATCAAATTCGGGGCTATATACTTCGTCAAAGAATCAAATATTGTTATTCATTTTAACAATAGCACAATGTCATCCTTTATATTTTTATTGAATGAGATCAATCTCCTATTACCATAACACACTTCAGCCACAAGATGAAACATCATACAACTTTAAGCCTATTTGGAGAACTCAATGACCCACAAACGATATATATGGATACAAAGTTGCATTGTGCAAAGCCCGATTTTGAGCTAAAGCTGCAAACTCAGTAACTTTCTCTACCTCCAGAGCATTGTGTGAGCATTAATCCATATCAAAGGTAATGTTACAGTACACATCTCCAATCTCTACTTCATCTGGAGTAACTATTTCTATGACAATATAAATTAGTTATTGACCCATTGTATTGAGGCCTGTTTATTTTGGCAATAGTTCGCAACACCACTTTGTTGCTTGCTTAGTCTTCAGTATCTTTTTGGATTTTGTAACCAAAAATGAAGTGTCTTAAAATTCAATTAATTGTTTTTGTTTTGTTGGAAGAAATTACGTAAAATTATGAAAGGTGTTAAAAAAAAAGAAAAAAAACTGTAAAAGAAAAGAAAATAACCTATTTTTTTAAAAGTTGTCGTACACAATGTTAACCTTTTTTTAGTAAATAATTCCATTTATTGTCATCGAGTTTTTTAAAAGAAAACGTGGATTAAACTGTAAGTGTATTTCTGTCATTTTCTTTTCTGCCTTATATTTTCATTATATGAATAAAATTTCAAAATGTTTTGAAAAAAGAGTAAACAGAAAGAAAACCTAACTATTTTATCAAATATCAGATAAAAATGATATTTGACTTTATTTTTGTTCCAGTTTTTTGCCTATAGTCATTGGTTATTTGATTCATTCATTTGTATAACCACTTTGTATATATGCTGTTTTATTGATCAATAAATTTGAAATTTCAAGAAAAAATTGTATTTGGTGGTGGTACAAGTTTTTTAAAAACAGAAAACGGTTGAGAAAAAAGAAGAATTAAATATAATTTAAAGAAATAATTATTCTAAAAAAAATAACTGAGTATAATAGATTAATCCACCTCAACTAAAGACTAATCCATTCCCAAAATACGTAAATTGTCTAACTATTTCTCATAGTAAAAAAGAGTAATATGTGGTGGGCCTTGTGCCTTTTCTTGACTAAAAAAGAGAGTAATGTGTGGTTCCATTATAAAAAAAAAAAAAAAAACCATAAACACGATAAAACTAATCCCAAAACACGAATCAAGCTATATTAGATTGTTACCAAATTTTTAAAAAAACATATTTTTCAGTTTAGAGTATATCTACACCGTATTTGACCATAAAAATGAGACGACACATGTTATTTCTTTTACCTCTGTTGCATAAGAACTTAATTCCATTGAATGGAATACTGTCGGAAACCTAGACTAACAACGACACTAATTGTTCATTAGTGATGAGTAAATCGGACACAGACTACAATCAAACAAACCACCTCAACCAGTTGCTATAAATTCTAACAAACACGGATACAAAAATATCGATTAAATATAAGAAATTTTGAAGCACACATTGTTTAACTTATAAAAGCTCTAAATCTTCGGAAATAGCGACAAAAGATATTAACATAAGCCTATGGAATTAAGCTATATATGATCATCGCTCAGACACTTTCAATCCTATATATGACCTGATTTGAGTTTGAGACTAAGATTAAATTCTATGGAGCTGCTTATGAATTCTTATCCGGAGTTCTTTTCAACAATAGAATCGGAAGAGCCTCGCCTCTACAGTAGTTCTCCACATTCTGCTTTGATTAATATTATCTATACGGCTTGTTCAAGTACGTCTGATTTTCCGACTGCTGCTGAATCACATTCAATAACGGCGGTCGACATGATCCACGAGGAAGACAGTAATGAACTCACTGTTAATGTCATTGCAAATGCTATAACATCCCGTTCATTTTGCCGTAAGCGTCCTTTAGCTGTAAAGCGTCATGTTTTTCATTTCTCGAAGAGAGGTCAATGGGTGGAGTTTTCAAAAAGTAGAAGAAACTGCTATATGTTAAAATTTACATTTGTTTTTGTTCGTAATTGTATTTGTTTTTATGCTTCCGTTACTCCCAATTACCATAGTCTTTCTTCTTATCTGTAAATTACTATTTATATTCACTGATTTCAATAATTGACTTATTATGGATGTATAATTAATATTTTTCAACTATACAATCAACCCTGACCTGACTACTTAGTATTAAATAAATATTATATATATTGATACAAAAGTAAATGTATTATTACCTACGTTACAATTAACACCGTTTTAATTTAACTCAAATTTTGTAGACTTCTGCATTTGTTATTGTTAGATTAGCAATGATCTGCAAGTGATCTTTATTCTAGTAGCAGACGGTAAGTCCACCAAAAGCAGATATATTTGTACATCTAGGGATTGAGTCATGCCGTTTGAAAAAAAAAATTAGCAATGGTCTCTTTAAATACAATATATACATTTTGATTTTTTTTGTAATTTACAGTTCATTTTATTTTTACTACATGCAATATAGATATTTATAACCTCACCAATCTTTACCACGAAATAAAAGTATGTACATGCTGATATATTGTTTGTTTCAATTTTTTAAAAAAAATTAAACCTACATACATATTTCCGTTTAATGGTCATAAATTTATGAACCTTTTCCGTTTTACAATTTCTTTCAAACAAATGTATAAATCACTCGGCAAAATCCTTAATTTTTATTATGTTCAAACCAAAACTGTACACTATAAATATGCTACCAATTTCAAAATAGTACAAAAAATTATCCATATTAGGGTTATATCAGTGATAATCTTAATTTTAAACATATTATCAAATCCACAAACTAAAAAACCGAATAATATAAATAAAATCCGATTATATAAATATTATAGAAACAACATAATCCCGCGCGACCATCCTAGTCTATTATTATTGCGAACTATAAATAAACTTGAGGATAGAGCACAAAGCAGTCTCTCAGTTCTGAGAATCTCGAAGTCTGCGACGAACACAAAGCTTCTTGCTAGTTCAGTAAGTACATGATTAATCTTCTTCTTCATGTAATATCAACCGGAGATTAGGTTATTTTCTGGTTTGTTTACCCTCAAAACCTTCAATTGTGATTGATTTCCGGTGTTATAAAGATGATTCAAGTCTAGATTGAATGAAATCTACATGAACCCCTTTAATTCGGTGATATGTTCTTTCGTGTCCAGAAGAAGCGCGTTCTAGTTTTCAAATGCTTCTTCTATTCTAAACGCAATTGATCATTTCTAGTGTTTTTCTTTGTTTGAATTGACTGCTTCACAATATCTACTCTTTTTGCTGGGTAAAAGAGAGGTAGAGACTCGGGAGACCAAATTGACTTGAATTCTCAAATGAAAGCTTTTATCGCTTAATCCCATTAGTTTGATGCTATAATTTTCGTACAGTAAAGTTTTGTGATAATAGCTGATGATGGTCCTCGAGGAATGAATTAAAAATTTGTTAAAATATTTTTGAAAACCAAGTAATGAGCTTATGAGCAAATTGATTGTTGAAGGATTCAATCACTTTTGTTTTGTTTTGTGATCTACCTTTTTCTAAACGATGCAGTTCTGTTCAACATCAAAATATGGTTGGAGGAGTACGTTCCTAGAAGCTAACTACAAACGAAGTTCTTTTATACCTTAAAACTGTGAAGGATACATTTCAGGATCAGCGAGAAATATATGACGAATTTCTCGAGGTCATAAAGGATCAAAAATCTCAAAGGTATACTTTTTTTTTTTTATGTTCTCCCCTCCATGTTATGCTTGGTTTCGGTCTTTTGAGTTTGAAGATTTGTCCAGATGATACTCCAGGGTCCCTGATAACTACTGTCCGGATAGTCTTTTTCGTTTGTAGAATTGATAGAGATGGTGTCATAACAAACGGTAAGCTCTTTTACTTTGAGGAGGTAACTAGTTTTGTTAACAAAAGTAAGGTAGATACGTCATGTGCTAGATTGTCCGAGGAAAATACTGGTTTGCCCTTCTTAATTACTCTCTTAGATGTTCGTTCATTTGCAGACTAGGTTTAGGCGATGACAATGTATACAAATCATTTTAGACATTATAAACATGTACATAAGGATAGCAAATCCATCACTGAGGTCTACCATGAGGTAAACTCAAATATTAGACGGATATTCTTTATCTTCCCTGCTATACTCTTACTGAGTTTTACACGTCTATTTCAGGTTTCCATCATATTTCGTGATCATACGGATTTGCTTATGGAGTTCACTCACTTTCTGCCTGACAATTTTCGAATCACACTTGAGCCTAAGGATGGACGTTCACAGAAGAAAATCGTTGAGTTCGAGGAAATACTTTGTTTTATATATAAGATTCAGGTTAGATATATATGTTTCTGTGCTAAACAGTCCAACCAAACTACAGCTTTCCCTCATCCTACTGATATCTAACATACTCATTCGTTTGATTGCAGCTGAGGTTTCAGGACGATAGATGGTGTATGCAAATCATTTATCATCTTAAATTCTTACAGATATGTTAGCAAGTCCACCACTGAGTTTTCATAGGAGGTAAGCTCATTGATTGATATTGTTTTATTTGTTTTTTATATTGTTTTGCTTAGTTTAACTTGTGTATCGCAGCCTAAGTTGAAGAGTTTTCATTTTACTTTGGAGATGGTGAAAAATGGACATGATTATATTGGATTTCGAATCCTTGTGTGTTTAGGATCGGACAACAACAAACGTTAGTTTGTTTCTCTCTTAGAAAGTCGAATCTCTCTGTTTCTCTCAACAAAGTCAATGACTCTCTTCTTCTCTTCTTCCTCTGTTTTGTTCGATAGTTACTCTGTTTTTAGGGTAACGATTTCTATTAAATCAAAC
>OVAX01001974.1:0-35823 GCA_900406405.1 Lepidium africanum | reverse complement strand
GTATTACAACTGATCTCTTAATTTGAGAGAGTAGTTCAAAGGGTAAATCTGAGCATATCATTGGGGGAATTAGATTTGGGGCATATATTGAATCAAAATGTAAAATTATTCACAAAAAACTTTAAGCTGCTTAATTAAAGCGTAATTATCCAAAGCAAAGCATTTACAATATCAATTGATTATGGGCTTTTGATCGGAAGAGCAGAGAAGTTTCGAGAAACCAAAAATTTGAGGTTTGCTGTAAAATAAATGGTGGAGACATTAAAGTTAATTAATAAAAATTTTAATTTATTAATATAATAATAAAATATTAGTTTTAGTGCAAAATTTAGTGTTGTGGGGAGGATAGTAGCAAAGGTAAGTCAACAAAAAGCAGATGCACTGGCCTAATGTTGACAAAAAAAACTTAATGTTGTGTATTGGAGATGAAAAAATTTTAGTACTAAGACTACACCAAATATAGTGTAACTAGGATTCACGGTATAGCGTGGGTTTTGATTGTTTTTTCCAATTTGTGTTTTTTTAATTTTTTTTTAGACTCGTGTTGATGTTTTGAATATTGTTTTCGAGATGTTGTTTTAGAGGTCCTAAACCCAACCGAAATCAACCTGAATTTGAGGAACTGAACTCGGCAAATTACCCAAATGGATCCTAAATTTATGTATATGAAAAATCAAACCAAACTCGAATAAAAAAAATCAATAACCAAATTTTAGCTTTTTAGATATTTTATTTTATTAAATCTTTTTTAATTTTGAATTTTTATATAACAATATATGATCCCGAACTCGATTTATACCGAACGGAACTCGGTCTAAAAATTTTAAAAACCTAAATAAGTCTTAGAACAGCCTTACTAAAATACCGAATTTGAGGAATTGAACTTGACGAAATACCAGAATAGGTCTTAAATATATGTATCTGAAAGATGAATCCAAACTCGAATTGTAACTAAATCAATAACCGAATTGTACCCCTTTTTTTTTGGTATATTAAATTTAAATTTTTTGGAAATTTTTCTATTAAACCTTTTTAAATTTTGAAGTTATGTATAAAAATCTGTAACAAAATCTATTTTAAATATATTTTTAAGGATTGTTATAAACTATAGATTAAATTTTATAGTAAAATTTATACCATCCACTTTTATATATAAGATTTCCACCCTAAATCTCCAACGTAATAAAATTTGGCTATTTGATTAAAGTGAGTGTAGGTAACTATAATTTGGGCAAGAGAAGAGCTTCGTTTCCCTCCGACGCGCGTGCGCGTGTACCATACTTTCACGCGCTCCTTAAATTGCCGCCCAATTGCCAGACAGATTCCACAAAACAAAAAATTGTAAATCGCTCGTCTTTCAGGTGCTTCTTCATCCGCTTGAGTGGCTTCGTCTTCGGGTACGTTAAATTCTCAAATTTCATTGTTCCTTTACTCACTAGTTAGTTTCTCTTTTCGGGGTTCTCTGTAATTTATGCTAACAAGTTTGCTTTTAATCCTTATTGTTATGATCACGAAATCGATGTTTCTTTTGTTTTTGAAAGATACAATTTTTGGTATTCGATTGTGCCTGCCAAGCATCTGTTGAAATGTCTCTGAGAATTTTTTTTATCGGAACCAATATCTGAATACGGAAGCCCTAGTACTGAGCACTGTGAGAGAGATAATCTGATATTGTTTTCCTTTTTATAAATAAGAATTCAAGATTGCTGAGTTTTAAAGATTCTAATTTTGATGAATCCTCATGTTTTCCTCTACATTACCTTTTTTCACCTAGCTTTGGAATTTTCTGGAGTTTATCTTCCTTTACTTTGCCTGCAAATTGGATTCTTGTTGTAGTTCTTATTTAAATGTAAGCACTTAAAGCTAGTCTCTGCTGCCAAATTTTTGGGTTGCTTGATAATTCTGTAGCAGTGAGAGAATTTTTCGGAAGAGTGTAGCTTTCATAGATCAATGATATGGGATTGTTTGGTTTCATATTGTGGAAAGCCCTTTGTGATTGTTAACTAAGCTAAAGTTTATGTATGCTTCCAGTTTCATCCGATTTACTACTCTTGTTTATACAGACATCTAATTTGTGGTTTGTTGCAGCATTTTGTTCTTTGGTTAGTGGTCCAAGTCTCGAGACGGACAAATGGTGAGTTAATATCTTGTTTTCTTCCTTCCAACAATTTGTTTTTTTACTCTCTAAAAAATTACTGTTCATGTATTATATCCTCGATTGATATTTTTCCACTGATAGAAAGAAGGATTATTATAGTTATGAAGTATTTGGGTTGATAAATATAGCATTTATTGTTCTCAAATTGCAGTCGGATATTAGGAAGTGGTTTATGAAAGTTCATGAAAAGGGTAATGTAAATGTGAATAAAGCGATGTCTTCCAAGGCCAGTGATGTGACGAATGCTGCAGAGACTAAACCCATAAAATCAGAGCAGGTGATTTTCTGCCTATATGTATAGTATTGAGTATCTTAGTGAAACACTGTAGTAGGCATTGCAAGCAGGACGGAAATGGTCCTTTCTGTAATGTGTTTCTCCCATGGTCATTTACTCATTGCATTCTGTGAGGTTGTATGAAACTTGAAACACAACACTGTTTGTTTCTTTTGTCTTTACTTGTTTTTAGAGCCGTTGAGAATGATTTATAGGCGACGAAAATACGCTAGTTGCTCTTATTATTACACATACGCACACATTTATACATATATGTGGTCTGTTTACTAGAAATAATTATTATTTCTGTTAAAACTTGGATTTGATTGACAGGCTAGTGAAGACCTGGGAAATGCTGCTAGAAAAAAAAGGAGCCAGTATTTTGCTAAAGAAAAAACTAAAGCTAAAAATGAGAAAGAGGTGGAAGAAATTCCTGCCAAGAAGAAACTTAAGACTGATTCTTATGATTTAGGCAAGCCTCGTCCAAAAAAGGTTGTTAAGGTTGATGATGACGATGATGACTATCAATTACCTAGTTCAACGAAGACTCATGGTATCACTCCCAGCAAAAAACTAAAGATTGGGTCAGAAAGAGGAATCGCTAGTAAACCTGTTGATATGGACGAGGATGATGATGGTGAAGATGCTCAAGAAAAAAAAACTCCTCTGAAATCAGGCGGAAGAGGCAATGGCGGTAGAGCTGCATCAGGAGCCTCGACTGGTGGAAGAGGTAGAGGTGGAGGGAGAGGTGGGTTTAATTTTGGTGAAAGGAAAGACCCACCACATAAAGGAGAAAAGGTCTGCTACTTTATACTTGACCAAAGGTCTTATCTTAACTTGTCTATAACCTGAGGTCTTAATGTCTTGCTGACCTGTCTCTGTTATCAGGAAGTTCCTGAAGGCACCCCTGATTGCTTAGCTGGAGTGACATTTGTAATTAGTGGAACACTTGATAGGTATTTCATTGTTTCCTACTTCTTGTCTTTTCCCATCTTCTTTCTCATATTCCACTTATTGTACCCTCTTGACGTTGCAGTTTAGAAAGAGAAGAAGCAGAAGATCTGATAAAGAGGCATGGTGGTCGTGTTACAGGCTCTGTTAGCAAGAAAACAGTCTCTCTTCATTCCTTTTATTCTTTTCTCTTTTTTCTTTTTTTAGATTGAAGGTAATGACATAAAGTTACAATCCTTCTTTGCAGACTTACCTTTTGTGTGATGAGGACATTAGCGGGAGAAAATCCCAAAAAGCTAAAGACCTGGGGTGAGCGCTCATTGATTTCATATGGTTACAGTGAAATTTTAGGGTGTTTTTGATCTTCTAACATGTTGATTTATAATCTTTTGTTCAGCACTAAGTTCCTTACAGAGGATGGCCTATTTGACTTGATCCGATCCTCTGAACCCTCAAAAAAGTCTCTACCTGAAAGCACAAACAAAGGTACTGGAAAAGTCAGTGCACCGGCAATGATAAGTCCTCAGAAAGAAGAGGCAAGAGGTATAAACTGTCCTGCTGTATAGCATGCACTTTGTGTATATGCGTCTTAAATTTACTAACCTCTTCAAGACATTGCTCTTTTGGCTTCAATACACGAACCATTTACTCAATGGCCATTTTTTCTTGGTTATCCCTAAAATTAATAGATTGCAATCATTTTTAGGCAAACTGTTAGCAAAAAGTACCCCCAACAAGGTTCCCGCTCATTCTTTCCCCGCAAAGGAAAAAAAGAAAATTATCCAGTCTTCCTTGCCATGGACAGAAAAATACAGACCGAAGGTTCCAAATGAGATTGTTGGGAATCAGTCATTGGTATGTGATTGAAATTACTGTATGTTGCTTTTTGTCAAGGACATGAAAATGATGGATCCTTTATTGAATTAATTGCAGGTTACTCAGCTTCACAACTGGCTATCTCATTGGCATGATCAATTTGGAGGTACTGGAAATCAAGGAAAAGGGAAGAATGACTCTGGTGCCAAGAAGGCAGTACTTTTGAGCGGAACACCTGGTATTGGAAAAACAACATCAGCAAAGTTGGTCAGTCAGATGCTTGGTTTCCAGGCAGTAGAGGTTAGGTCATATCTATTTTATTTCATCGGTTAAGTATCTATTTCTTGCACATTCCTTGCTTAGAAGATATAGCTTTTACTTTCTATTTAGGTTAATGCTAGTGACAGTCGTGGAAAGGCGGACTCAAAAATTGCCAAAGGCATTGGTGGTAGCAATGCAAATACTGTAAAAGAACTTGTCAATAACGAAGCTATGACTTCTAACATGGATAGGTTTGTTGGTGTTTGTTTATATTCCCCTCGATGTTGGTAACTGGATGTTGGTAACTGGTCCTAGATGCTTGTATTTCTTTTCTCACTTGCTGAAAGATTTGGTCTTCAGGTCAAAGCTCCCGAAGACTGTTCTAATCATGGATGAAGTAGATGGAATGTCTGCGGGCGACAGGGGAGGTGTTGCCNGATGGAATGTCTGCGGGCGACAGGGGAGGTGTTGCCGATCTTATTGCTAGCATTAAGATATCAAAGATTCCTATCATCTGCATTTGTAATGACCGATACAGTCAGAAACTGAAGAGTTTAGTAAACTACTGTCTTCCCCTCAATTTCCGGAAGCCAACAAAACAGCAGGTTGGATTTAAATGATTGTATATGTCTTTTGTGCGTTATTTAGAAAGAATCGTGCACAAGATTTCATGGAATGGATCAATGACAGTGTCTTTAGCATGTTTGCTTTGTACCATTATTTGTCTTGGAGCTCTTGATTATCATATCATATACTTCCACCATCAAATACCTTTTGTAGCAGTTGACAGGTAGTGCTTCGTTTATACTTATAATGATAGGGGTATGTGGAAATACCTTAAGGTTCACACCTGCATAGTAGTCGACCTTTCGCTAAAGGGTCTTATGTTTATTGAAAATAATAATAACTTTCAGTTCCATTTAGTATCTTCTGAATGGTAATATATACTCTGTGTTATCATTAGAATTGTCAGTTCTCTTATTATAACAACTTGTCTTTCACTACAGATGGCAAAAAGACTAATGCATATTTCTAAGGCAGAAGGCCTTGAAATCAATGAAGTAAGATTCTGTACCTTTTGTTTAGTATTCTAACTTTCACTAGCTTCTGTTAGTCAATGCTAGCCTATTCCATATGAGCTTACATCTGCTTGGGACTATTGTCTTTGCCAAAATTCAGGTTCATGTCAAGCCCCTTTTACTAAGTAAACAAATGAGATTTAGGGTGAAATATGTGTCATGCAAGTTTAAATGATAACAATCTCATTGCTCTTTCCTTCTTAATCTTACTTTTGTTGTACTTGAACTCTTGGATTTATTTGTGAAATCCAAGTCCTTAGGAAACCCTATGCAATATGTAATGGATCAAACGCTTAAAAATTGAACTCGAATTTTGTGTTGTCTATGTCCACTTGTCCTGTATTTCAATTCTTTTATTTAATTTTTGCTTAATTTCGCAAGCTTTTTGGTGGTGGGCACTTATATCAATGTGTGCTACCAGTTTGCTCCCTGCGCACCTTATATCTTGTTTATTTTATCAGATTGCCCTGGAGGAACTTTCCGAGAGAGTGAATGGTGACATACGATTGGCCCTAAATCAACTCCAATATATGAGCCTGTCCATGTCAGTCATCAAGTATGATGATATCAGGCAGCGCCTGCTAAGCAGTGCGAAGGACGAAGATATATCTCCTTTCACAGCCGTTGACAAGTAAGGTCTCAAGTCATTTTGTTTATTCTATCAATGCACATAGCAGTATACATTAAGTGCTCTTTAAGTGGTTGGCATTGCGAAATTGTATGAAGACTAGTATAGCTGCTGTTATATAAAGAAATGTTCTTTCCCTTGTTTTGTAGTAAAAAGTTCGCTTATAAGTACTCTGGAGATTTCACCATTGTCTGACTGTTAATGAATTCCTTCTAGGCTGTTTGGTTATAATGGTGGAAAGCTGAGAATGGATGAACGGATTGACCTAAGCATGAGTGATCCTGATTTGGTTCCCCTTCTTATACAGGTCTTTTTTTGGATACTTGTGGATTATTTTGTTAAATATTTTAAACTGGAAAATAATTTTCTGCTGTCTCTAACATTAGACTTGCAGATTCCTACATGAATACTTATTGAACATTTGATTTTTTTACCTCATTTACCGCACAATTATAAGACTATCTATTTTATTTCCATCTAAGCAGGAAAATTATCTCAATTATAGGCCAAGTGGTAAAGATGAGACGAAACGTATGGATTTACTTGCCCGTGCTGCTGAATCTATTGCGGATGGAGATATTATCAACGTGCAGATTCGGAGATATAGGCAATGGCAACTCTCTCAATCTTGCTGTGTTGCCTCTTCCATTCTCCCGTAAGTTTCTTCCAGTTATTAAGAATAAAATTGATCCTTGCATATAAAAAGTGCTATTTAATTTTTCTCTCTACCCGAAATTTGGTTCTAAACCTAAAATACCTCTTTGATGGAGATAAAGTTTAATAAATCAAATGGTGCCATGTATGTTCACATGTGTTGTATATGAATTTCTATTCTCCAGTTTAGAAATCGAGGGATAGAATATGATATACTCTCTAATTCTTGAGAAGTGACGTGTACTTGTTTCATTTGAATAGTGCTTCATTATTGCATGGATCAAGGGAGGTACTCGAGCAGGTAATGGTCTCACAGTGAAGCGCATTAAACCTTAATGATAACTTGGTTTTTGCTATTCTGATGATGCATGTCCATTTTCCACATGACACAATTTTCTCCATTACACTTCTAAGTCTGAAATGCACAACTCATATACTGACAAATAGTGGTGCGTAAAAGTCAGTTCCTTTCTAGGTTATATTATCTGAGCATGAATCCTATTACGTACCGTTATGGTTATGTGAGCCTGTTTCTCACTATTGTGGTTCCGAAGCTGCTTAATATGTCCTAATTCAGATTAATAATGCATAGTTGTGGACATAATTATTGAACGCAGGGAGAACGTAATTTCAATAGATTTGGTGGGTGGCTTGGCAAGAATTCTACTGCGGGAAAAAATAGAAGGTTACTGGAAGATCTGCATGTTCATGTCCTTGCTTCCCGTGAATCCAGCTCTGGAAGGTTGTTTCTACCTGTACACTTAACTCTCTGAGATACTTCTTCTGCTAGTGATATTTTTCCTTCTTTTGCTTATGTAATGTTTTCCTTACTTAGGGTTTACTACTTCGATTAGTCTTTGAAATCTATAATCTGCTACCTTTCCTTTCTTCATATTTCATCCGAATGTGAAGAGTCAACTTTTTGTACCTCTTGAAAAGAATATTATGTGATATATATTCTGTTAATCCAACTCTCTGACTAACGTCAAGATTGACCACAGAGAGATACTTCGTCTGGATTATCTCCCCCTTCTCTTGACTCTCTTGACGAGTCCACTTCAGACACTGCCTAAGGTTAGACTAACTAGTATCTATTTATGTTCGGGGTTTAGATACACTTTTCATATAATATGGAGGACAAGGTTAATATGGTGAGAGACATTATGTTCTGTTACTTAATCATGTATATGTAAAATATTTACTCAGGATGAAGCTGTTTCAGAAGTTGTTGAGTTCATGAACTCCTACTCAATAAGCCAGGAGGACTTTGATACCATTATGGAGTTGGCAAAATTTAAGGTAGACACAAGTTTCTGTTATAGAATATCAATTGTACAGCTACGACAATCTACTTCACTAATGTTTGCAAACGTTACAAATTAGGGACATGCAAATCCGTTGGAGGGTGTTCCACCTGCAGTTAAAGCAGCTTTGACTAAAAAATATAATGAGACGAGTAAAACCAGAATGGTACGTGCTGCAGACATGGTGCAGCTTCCAGGAGTGAAAAAGGCACCAAAGAAGCGAATAGCTGCATTGCTTGAACCAACTGTTGAAAGTTTAAGAGATGAAGATGGCGAGCTGTCAGCAGAAAATGAAGAAGAAATTGCATCAGACGCTGAGGGAGACTCAGGTACGGTGTATATATTTGAACCATTATTGTAGGTTCAGGTAACTACGCCTGTATAACTAAAATCTGACTGGGTTTCTCGTTTTTGGTTTGGATATTCCAGAAGAAGCAACCAATGGAGAAAATCTGGAGTCGGACCTAAAAAAGCTGAATGCTAAAGGTAAGAATTGTTACTCTTGATCAGTTGTGTTTTCCTCTAGAAAACCACTTAAGTCCAGAACCAAAATTGATAGATTGTGGATCTCCATGATGAAAAATTGTCACAATCTTTAGTCCACATTGGAAAATAATTTGTTGAGTATCATCTCCAAGTCTTAACGAATTATGATCTGGTTGTAGGGATCCAAGTTGAAGTGAATTTGAAAGGAGCAGGAAGCTCTGGTACAAGAAAGGCAGCTGGAAGAGGCAGAGGCAGAGGCAAAGCAGCTGTTGCATCTACTGAGAAGAAAGCGACGGGAAGAGGCTCTGGTGCCAAGAGAAAGAGATGAGAAGCCACAATGTGTAGCTGGTAAAATTTTCTTCCGTAGTCAAAACTTAGATATTATCAACACCACAGCCACATGAGATTCATTGAATTAGGTTTGCTAGGTCAAGTTTTTGAAGATGCACCATACTAAATACCAATTAAGCAGAATTAAAAAGAAAATCTATTCGTAATGAGAACGAGAATGTAAATTTACATATTTACGACTTTGTACTTGTTAGGATTACATAAGAGACTATTAACATATGTTGCATCACAATACTTAGCAACAAGCTTAGCTGTTGTGCCTCCTCGGGTTAGCACGATGATGAGTTTGGCTTTGGCTTTGTTCGCAGTTCGTACAGCTGATGATGCAAGACTTTCAAGTGTGCTCATTGGCAGTGGAGTTGCTCTAATCATTTCCTTGAAGATTGTTTCGTAGTCAAGTGATGATTCTGCCTCGATGCGTAGTCAAGTGATGATTCTGCCTCGATGCGTAGTCAAGTGTAATGAAAAGTCAAATAAATTGACGCTAGAGTCATAAGCTAGATTCTAACCAGTTAACCACGAAAATTATTAATTGAGTTCATTTTTTTTTTTTTTTTTTTTACGATATGTAAATTTTAAATTTAGTTCCGCAAACTGATAAAATAATAATTTAGCGGCAACCTAATGTTGGATTATTAACTATTAACTGATTTACTGATATATACAATATGAGCGGTAAAAAGATATTTTAACCCAACCCACAAAATATGTTGCGTAGGATCCAAGTAACCACCATATCGAAGGATAATTTGGCCACAAATGCCAATGGAAATCTCAACTTGACATATCAAAAGGCCAAAATCATTTATTAATATATATTGAATTTTGGTACAAACTTGTATCACATACTTGTCACACCCATTAAATGATATTATAATGTTGCATCTTTTTATTTTAAACAATAGGAGAAAACCCCAAGAAAAAAAAAAACAAAAACCATTAGGATTCAATCTCAAAAGGCGTACTAAATCGTAACATGTAAATTTGTATTATTCATTCCTCTTTTCCAAGAATTGGAATTTGAGGTTTCAATAACTTACTATTTCTTCTCAGCTGCTGAAGTTGCTCCATAAATCTGTGAGGCTCACTTCTGCATCTGATTCGAACCAGTAATCTGCTTTTAACTGGAAAATATACACAATCAAAACATAACTTAGTAGTAACGTATGAATAAGAGAATGATCGACATCCCATATCTGTGGATCAACACTTACATCAGTATCTGAAGTTACTATTTTCAAGGACGGAGTGTCTACTCCAAATGGCACATTTTTATTGGACTCATCACCCAACTTATCACTTGTTTCTCCACTGTCTCCTTTGTATTTGCTGTGAATCACATGTTTGTTCCGTGATAAGTATAAGCCAAGACCAGACACAGATAGACTAAAAGAGTGTTGCTAAATACCTTAAAAGGTAGACATCGATCGGCCCCATCCTACTCCTAATGACCATCCGGTATTGTCGTTGAGGAAAACTCATCACCTATCATAAACACAAACTGTTGGTTCACTCTGTGGACACATTGTATTAACTGTACAGTAATATGAAAGAATAGAACAGTCCTCACCTCATCTGGATCTGGAACTTCGATATAACTAGCTGTAGGAGCTTTAATTGCCAGTAGTGTCTGGTTCTGTGTATCAAAGACGACCAGTTTAGTATGTTGATTCTAGTTAACAAAAACATAAGACGATTTTCAGGAACTAATTGGGGAGTACCTGAAACTGAGGGAGGCTCGTTATATCTTCCTCAGTCATAAACATGTACCTGTTTATTTCCATCATTGATCTTAGCAAAGTTCTCGTGTAAATACAAAAGACGAGACTCAAATACTTCTGAAAAATACCTTCGACAATATTCATCTTCCTCCAAGGATCTCAGAGCTTCTTGTCTATCCCTGATGATATAAAACATGATGATCTTAATACCATGTAGGAAAGGAACAATAGATAAAGTCTTCAAATAAAATATAAGAACATAGGTAACCAACCTTATAAGATGATCCAACCTGCTTTCCTCAGCTTGCATACTTTCTACTTCTGACTGAAAATATGTAGAGATGTAACTGGTCATTAATAAGAAATTTAGAGATAACTGTGTGAATCAACTACACTGTCAAACTGCCAACTCCAAGAAGCAAGAGCATCTCATATACCCGAAATTTGTGTTAACGAGAAGTGGTTATAGACAGATGATAATCATGAATTTGATGTTTATTCCATTGTGGTAAGTTCTATGACAAAATAATATGTGAAAATGCTTGTCAATGTGAACCTTAAGCCTAGAAATTTGATCTCCCATGTCAATCTGTCCAAGATTGTCAGCACCCCTGCATCGATGGGTCAAACCCAAAATCAGAACTTAAGCTAGATATTCTGCATTATCTCAAAGTAAGAAATGATTTGTGTAATTACTTCCAGCGGATATGGTTCTTTGTAGTTTTCTCTATCAATCCAATTCCTTCAAGGACATTTGTAATATCATATATCCTTCTTTTTTGTACCTGTTAAGTGGAATCAAAAGCACATGAGAGGAGATCCTTACGAACTGATGAGATACCTAATGACTTCAGAGAGCAGCAATGATTTGTGAATTAAATACTTTAAGACAAGGGTTAAGAAGGTGAGATTGGGGTCTACGAATAAGTACATCCTTAATTACATGTTCTGACGAGTTGAGGCATACATTTTTAGTTCAATAACTAACTACATTTTGCATACCTCCAAAACATCTGCACAATAGTTAAGGTCAAGTGTTCCATCCTCAGCTTCCTGGATCAACTTGACGAATTTTTTTGTCAACAATCCTAAGAAACGAAAAGAAACAACGACAAAGAGTTGTAATCCCCATACAAACATGAACCTGATAGAAAGTAAACAAACAGAACTAGATGTGATTACGCCTAGCACTTACCTAGAGAACTGTCATAACGGCAGTTATTAGTAGTTGCAATTATACCACCATTGTGTGCTTCTGCACAAAAAAATAATCACCACAATGCTGAATACAAACAGATTCTATTTCTTATGACATATCGCATTGTGAGGATAAGCTAGAGAGATCGATGAGAAACTAGCTACCTGCGTTTCCAATTCGCTTCCCTGTCTTTGACTGTTTAGTACCCTTTGACTTGTATCCGCGTTTACTGTCTTGAGGAGACTCTTGTTTCACTATTACTTTAGCTATATCTATGCTTTCTCCAGACATATTGGCAATGGATCCAAGCTGAATACGGTGATTCTTTCTACTTTTCTGCTGCAAAAAGATTTTGACTTCATAACATTAGTTGATGTACCTCAAACAAATCTAACAAGCATCCAAACATAAGATCAAATCATGCTTCATAGTTCAAACCACAGTAATCCTCATATTCTATGTCCTTCTAACAATCAACAAGAGAACAATCGGCTGCAATTGTGAAGTTCCCCAAGTTGTGGCACAATATGTCAAATTTGAAATTAAAGATCCATTGCCACAGTGAAGAGAAATGAAACATTCAATTATGGATTATGTTTCCCTTTATGACCAAAGTTCATTAAATTTCACGCGAATTTTCAGATTAAAATTCAAAACCTAGCACTTCCCAAAATAAGTTGGAAATCAGAGAAAGAATCTAACAAAAAGAAAACTTAATTGAAACAGAGAGAATAAGAAAGGAACTCACAACTTTCTGAGTAATTTGAGAGTAAGAGTCGTCCAAGAGAGGTGGAATAATCGGAGATTGTTGTGCATTCGACGTCAAAGGAAGTGGGTCAGAAACAGAGAAAGGCCGATTCGGAGTCAAAGAAGAGTAAAGCGGATCAGAGGATTGAAGTAACTCAAAGCGGAAAGGAGATCGGTGGTGGTAAGAAAGAGTCGGATCTTCGCCGGAGTTCGATGTCGCGGCCATATACGACGGTGTATCTCCGGTGAAAGAAGATAAGACTAAGTGATATTTAAGCGATTTCACGGCTTGAGAGTCTTGGTTTGGTTTAGGTTAGTGGGAAGTGAAGAAGGAAGAAGAAGAGGGAGATTGGAGCAAAAGATGGAGAGAGAAGAGAGGAAACAGCGGGAAGAAGAGAGAGGGTAAATTAGTCTTTTCACTATATTAAAAACAAATAATATAAAAGAAATTATAAAAGAGCGGTGGGGAAAAGAGATAGTTGAAGTTGGGAGAGAGTTTCGAATTCTGCCTAAAGCCCCGCCTAAGTTCTTCCATTTCATTATTATACCTTTGCCTATTATTTGGGCTTGGGTTTGACTTTTTGTTGACATGGGCTTCAGTTTGGCTTTAAATTGGCGTTTTCTTACATATCTTCTACAACTTCATACTTTCGCTTTCTACTTTGTAGCATCTTAATGTTTCATATCCTCATGATCTGTGTGAACGTTTCCTGTCCCAATTTCTAATACGTTAATAACATACAACTCAAAGTGTCAAATATAAGCTATTAGTCATGAGTTCGAGGTAAATGATCTGAGCTTACTTTAGCTCACAAGCTTTAATGAATCTAAACTAGCTCATAAGTTTATAAATATATTTAGATCTAATCTATAATGTACAAATTACTCTCTAAATTTTCTTTATTAAATTATTACATGTAGTGGAGAAAGATCGAATATCTGATGTTAGATTAACGGGAGTATCCTAATTACCAGACAGAAAATAATTTATTTTTTTACTCAGATGAAAAATATCTTTTTAGAAAATAGATATTATTAGTCATGCTTCTCTCACATAACTCACATATTATTAGTTTTGTCTTAAAGTTTTTGTCGTTCCTACTTTTAAACTTTGTTTATATTAGATAGCCAAAGATCAATTTTATTTGAATATGTTTCAAATTTTGATTTAGAATTATATTATTGGATTCTTTTCAATTCTCAATTTTTACAATATTATTACCATTATTATTATGTTATATTATATTTGTTGGATACTAACTCGCGAATTAGATCACTTAGCTCACAATATAAATAGTCTAAGGAACTTAGATATTAAATTTCATTTAACAGATGAGCTGAGCTAGCATATTAAATATTTAAGTTGAGGTTACAGCGAGCTGAGTTAGTTGAGTAATTGAGCAAAGCTACATTTGACCAATTCTTTTGTTTCATGTGAATGGTTGGATGAGAGGTGCGCATGAAACAATGACTAATTCAATCTTGGTCTGTTTGTGATGTTATCTTCTATTAATTGTTAAAAAGTAAAAAAGAAAAACAAAAGTAGCTTAGTGTAAGTAGCTGTTATTAGGCCCTAGCTGTTATGGATTCCCTTGGTCTATTGGTTAGAGATTTAAAGGATTTTACACTACCTCAAGAGTTCCATTTCACCCGAAGTTATAATTCACTGCTTCATTAACTCTCAAAAGTCAAGTGATTCTGCAAAATATGGTCAAGTCATTCTAACTATATGTTCAGAGAGATTATCTATTTGCCCCTCTTTGTTATAGCTAAATGGAGGGCTGTTATGGGACATTGGATTTTAGTGGTAAGAGAGATAATCACTGCATAATGTTTTCTATGTACCTCATTTTAATATTACGACCATATCTTCATCATTGTCTTCATTTTTCACTCTTCTCATGTTCATTGCTCTTTACTTCCTTCTTCTCATCCATGTCTCTAATGGTTTTTGATCTCTTCGGTGATTTCTCAACTGGCTAAAAGAAAAAATGAGAAGAAAGTTGTATATAGCAATGAAATAGCTATGAAATCTAAGGAAACAATTTAGAGATATAATGAATAGACTTACTTAAGTATTAAAGAGCGGTTCCAAAACATCAAAGTTGATTGATCTACTAAGTACCTGTAAGAGTCAAGACTCAAGTTAAAAAGAGGAACACACACAACTCTAAAAGTTTTATTCAGCTAATTTTGACAAAAAGCAATGTTTTATAGATCTGTTCTTGACTATGCATTTCTGCTTTCAGGGTTCCTTATAGATGATAATTGCTGAAAAGACTCGGTTCTAAGTATTACAGACATCACAAGAAGATACACTTTTACCTTTTTCTCAAGCGTTCTACGAACCGCTTCCAAGGCTGTGGCTGGGGGAGGCGCGTTCTTTGCTTCCTCAACCCGTTTTTGTCGCTTTTCCTATATCAAGAGAGAAAAGAGAACAAGAATTTGATTGAGAAACCATATAGGTCATTAATGGCCATCATATTATTCTCCACAAATCAACATGAACATAATATTAAAGTTCACCTTTCTAGATTTTGTCACAGCTGCTTTAGAAGCTTCGAAAAGCCTTCTTGCATATTCTGGGCAATTAACATTGCTCGCATTTAAAGCTTCAGTAGCTGCAGTCTTACCTACTTGCTCCTACAAAGCAATATAATTTGGTGAGATTCTTTTGTATGCAAAAACTCAGAAGGAATCCAAACGAAGATAAATGATATAAGCCTATTACCCCAGGATAGTCTGTAGTTCCCATATCGTTTTCATCATGGTCGTTTCCTCCTCATTGCGGATACAGCCATTTACCTAGAAAAAGTGAAATATTTTGACCAATGATTAAATGTAAACACGTGAAACTGTAGTATGGAAAAAAGAACTAGAGACTTTTGTTTCCATTTCATGTTCCTTATCTAGAGGTTAAACATTGAGGTACGCATCAGATACAATACAAGAAAGCAAAATTGCAGCCCACCTCAACATCATCCACGTCAGATAAGTTGCCTGATTCATCTGAAGCTTCATCTTGTCCATCATGCCCATCTTTTTCTACTTCAGTTTTCTCTGGACACATCACAAAAGGATACTCAAGAGCTCAAGCGATAGCCAAACTTCGAGCTGGTAAGAAAGCAATTACACTCACCTGAGAATTGTTCTTCTCTAGATGCTTTTTCCATTCTCTTTTTCTCTGCTCGCTGGAAAGCAGGAGGATCTGATCCACCAACAAGTCCACCAGAAACATTCATGAACTACAGAACGTTTTGGAAAAAAACGCATCTAATTTGTCAACTCTCAAAGCCATGTATCAAGTACTCGCAGTTGCGTAAACAGAAAAGATGGAAAGAGAAAACTAAGAATAAAATCGGATACCTACATCATTATAACAGCTCTGACATAATCCATAATCAACAGGTTTACAATCCTGATGCATACAGAGAACTCCTCTGTCCGAACTTGGTTTCGTAGTGAAAGATCTTTTATGCAATTCTCTTTCTCTTTCACTGAGCTCATCAGTCTAGCCACACATGTACAAACACAGGAAATGAAAGAACAATAAATCAAAAAGTAATACTATTCTAAATGAAACACATTGATTTATATAAAAACTGACCCCATGTTGCATATGTGATGATATGACCAGTTAGCAATAATAATTCTACATCAAGAATCTCTTAGCCTTAGATCTGTAACATATTATGCAAAGGAAATAACTCACATTTAAACTTGCAGCCTCAGTATTTCCAAACTCAATTAATCTTTTACTTAGAGTTGCTTCACATATATGCACAATTTTCACCTGGAAGATTTAGAAATCACATTAACTCATTACTTAATAAAAGGACTCGAAACACCTTCGTCACATCTATAACAATATTTCTTCAAAAAGCTTATCATATTCTTACATACAATATCTGTCTTCGAACACTTGATACCATGAGAAAGGGCAGCTGTGTAAAGTGCTGCTCCACATATTCCACTTGGTTTCCGGCCGGTCTGCAAGCCAAATGGACCAATATTAGCACAAGCCATAATAAAGTACATATATCCTTTAACAAAAGTTATAGGAAAGAAGGATTCATACATGTATCCAATCTCTCTTCATACTGGCTATAATGTCTCTAGCCGTTTTAACAACAGCTTTATCATGTGTACCTTTCAATAAGCCTGGAAGTAAATAGTGAAACGAGAAAGCTATAAAGATTGTGCATATATTTGATATAACATTTTGTTACTTGGCTGATCTTACAAACCAACATAAAAACAGAAGATATTAAAGTTCCGAAACAACCAAATACAGAAAAGAAGTCAAAAGACGACATACTGTTTGAAAACCGAGGAAGGAAAATTGATGGATCAACAAGCTTTTCATAGTTCTGGTTTTCTGCAATGTACAACATTTCACAGAGTTGCAAGTACACAGAGCCTAGCTCGTAGCTACAAAAAAAGTTGATGATACCAAAAAAATCAATACCTGCATTACACAACTCTGCAGTAAACTTAACAGGTAACTGAGAAAAGTATTAAAAAATGAAAGCAACTCATATTACACGCTAATTCGAAGGTAGCTTGAAAAATCAATAAGAAGAACTGGAATGTTCTTTTCCCTACAGATCAGGAAAAGCTTTTGGTCAGCATACAGTGAATAACAAGACAGTCGTAGCACAACACAATATACAAGAAAAGAAAAATTAACCTGCAAGTCAAGTAGAGACAGGAAGATAGTACTAGTTCAGTTCTACGCCCTTTAGTGAAATTTTGCTCAACTGCCAGCTTCAAAGGAAGATCATTTGAGTGTAAAATTCATGACAAATTAATATTTACTAGATATGTAAACTAACATACAGTAAAGAATCTAGCCGCCATGTCAATTACATCATCTCTCTCATCACCAATTCCCAAGCCATCTCTCAAATTCATAAACTCATCTCTGGCTGCAACAACATAAACAAAGAAGGACCAAGGATCAAAATCTCACAAACGTAAAGATTCCACGATCACAGGAAGGAATATACAGAATAAGCAGTAAGGCTGATATATGAGCCAATGATTATCTACAAACTTGTAAATGCTAAGATTACATCAAACATGAAAGCTGAAAACTAATTCATATACAAGAAAAGACAGTACCTAGTCTAATTCTCCTTTCACGTGAACTTGAAATCCCACTCTGAACACTCCTTACTGTGTTACCAGATGCTTGACTCTGCAGGCACAGAAAAAATGTGTACCTTGAAATATTGACCATATCCCAATAAATATTGAATCAATTTGAAAGAAGAAAAACTTCAAAAGTGGTTTACCTGACCAGCTGCATTCTTAACGAATGTAACTTCAGAAGAGAAGTTGAAATTTTCCAATATCCTCCCACATAAATTACATGCCCTGCAAAAAAAATTCAGATAAGTGAAAATTCATAATTCACATCAAAAATCACAGTAAAACAATCAAACACTTACAATGCACCATCATAAGGGCGTATTCCAGGAACATTCTTCCCACAATGATTACACCACACCATAACTCCGTAATTCAATAATTAACCTAACAATACGGATCCAGAACTCAATCTCATGATCAGAGAACAAAACCACACTTTATGAATATCATTAGATTGAAAATTGAGCTTCAATGGGCAGACATAATATGGAAAAAGCATTGTAAATTGCAAATTCAATGAGCTGATAGAAAAACCTAAGCTCCAAATTCAGATTAACAAAAACAGTTTTGTGTACCTTAACTTTAGGTTTAGGTTTATATCAAAAAAAAAAAAAAAAACTTTAGGTTTAGGTCAACAATGGTGAAACTTTTTGAATTAAGGAGCTATGTAACACCCCGCTCCCGCCCTTGAGAGACAAGGTGTTATTTCTTGGCCTTGCCAAAAATACCTTTTTCTGAAAAATCAATCGACACCAAAAACCTTGTTCAAAATTCCTGAAAGAGGGATAAATAAAGAAGGGTGAGTAATGAATTACTCAGTGAGGAGATCATTTATGTTCACTGAGGCTTAAAGCTCTAGATTAATTAAAGCAAATCTATCTTAACACAGAAGCCAAACATATACAACTCGTATTTTTCAACAAGTTGTACCAAACATGTTGGATTGCCTATAGCAACCAACTCTACACATACGGCCCACCACCCTCTAGATGGTTCAAAGACTTAAAATTCATCATTTTATTTGTTATGGAAGCAACAGCCCGAAACTCGATACATTCCATAACAAACATCTAATCATGGAAGCGACAGCCCGTACCTCGATACATTCCATGTTAAAAATCTCTTCATGGAAGCGACAGCCCGAAACTCGATACATTCCATGTCATCGGTCTATTCATGGAAGCGACAGCCCGAACCTTGATACATTCCATATCAACCCTTTAAGAGACTTTTCTTACAACCTTTAAATATTTTTCTAACTTTTAACTACTCAAACAATATTCCATCTCTCACGAGATAGAATAACACAAAAATATTTATATAATAATAATTCAAGCAACTATCCTATTTCAAACAATCACAAAAACCCCTAATACACTATTTATATAATATATAATATCTACTTATATTTATATTTATTAAAATATAAATAATATTTGGATAAACATGCCAAAATTAAACTAAAGCTAAAAGACTCGCAGATCACGTCCTCACCTTGATTGGCCGGTGCACAGATCGAAAAACTTTTTGCAAGAAGAATAGGCCGAAAGTCAAAACCCAGCAGTTACTTTCATGCACAAGCAACTGACAAAAAATTAGGGTTCTTAATGCAGAAAAACATTGGTTACGTGTAGAACAAGCGACAAAAATTCTGAGCAATCCTTAGCACGATTTTCAAAATAAAAGGTCCCGTTGACTTCCTAGATATGTCCCCTATCCAGAACCAACAAGTATCTATCACCTCCTACTTCGATGGTTCCAGAAATTGGTCCTAAATATACCAAGGCGAAACAGATATCATAACAATTCTCAAATTTCTTGAAGTCTGAAGCAAATACTAATTTAATACCTCACCTTACTATGATCGTATCTTCCTTAATAAGACTCATATTGAGATTCCGCTTTCGTCTATGAAATCTTGAGAGCAAACTCTTTCCAAATATATAAAGATCACGATCAGAGATTCAGTGACCGATTAGTTGTGAACCCCAAAAGTTAGCAAAACAGACACGTTTCTGAATTGCAGCCAGTTTCGACATCTTACCTTAGATTGATCGTAACTTTCTCAATACTACTACGATTGACAAACGGCTTTCGGCTATGGATTCTTGAGAGACAGATCTATCTAGCCATATGAAAGAATGTATATATATATATATATATTGAATTGATAAAAAACAAAAGAAATAATTTGACTCCAAAAGATAACTAATTTTAAATATATATATATATATATATATATACTAAAATTGATTAATTCATATGAATAGTTGAATACGAGTGTTCAATTTGATTTTATTTAACTTATCTGAATTTATCAGATATTTAGTTTATGAATAAAAGTATAAAAATCAAAAACTTATTATATTCTAGATGATCACTATTTTTATGTTATATTGTAAAATTAGTTTTTAACTTGTGTTAATGAATGCTTTGCTTTCTCCTCTGTTTTTATTCTATTTTTATTCTGTTGGGTATCTTATTATTACCAACCCTTTTGATTTATTAATAATAACTCAGTCTATTAAAAAAAAATCGTGTTAGTTTATAATATACAAAGACAAAATTTCTTTTTAGCTTATGTTGGTCTATAATATTTATCTCACATTTGCGTTAAAACAAATATTTGGTTGATATATATATATATATATATGTATCAATTTATTGTAACAAATAAGATAACATGGATAGTTGAATTATATTTAATGTAAATATTATCTATAGTTTAAAACAAATGAAATTTTTGATATTTTATGTTTAAATGTAATATTCTATATGAAAAATAATTATTAATTTGAATTATTTTTTCAACAAATAAAAGGGAGAAAACTAAAATTAACTTCGGTAAAATATCACTAAACAAAATATTTCTTTCATCTTAATTATGTAATTTTTTTGTCAACATTAAATCGACAAGGGTCGATCCATAGCGTAAAACCCACCACTAAATTCTTTTTTTAAGCTAGCGGATAGGAATCAAACCCTGATGTCAAATCATTAGCTGGATCATCCTAACCACCAGACTGTAAACAACTTGGTTTATATAATATTATTTATGTAGTACAAATTTTTTCTTCCAATACTTATGTCCATCTAACATATTTTGTCATATTAATATTTCTATTTACAAAACTATTTACATTTATATGTGTTGGAACTTTATGAATACTATAAGAATATGGACCATTAATTGAAGAAGGTATTCATTATGGACAATACAGGATTTATACATGTCCAAATTGCATGTGACAAGTTAAAAAAAGGAGTAAGTTTTTTTTAATATAAATTGTACAGCCTTTTAAGTTTTGATACATTATCCATATTTTAATTAAATTTAGCCAGTCAAGGGACTAGAAAAGAAAAACCCAGTTAAAGAATGATATTTTAATTTAAGTGTGTGATTACTAAAGAAAAAAAAAGATATATATTATCCATATGAATGAAAGTCTTTTTCTTTTGTTAATTTTAAAATGAAAAATTGTCTGGATATCTTTATGTTGTCCTGAATTTCATGTGATAGTAAAGCGAAATCTATGGTATTTGTCATGGATCTATATTGAAAAATATATATTATGAAACTGATACCTAAAATAACAATAATATTACTTTAACTTATAAATATTGAACTTTTGCTGAAAACGAATCTCTCAGTCTTGTTACTCTTATCAACTTAGATCAACCCTTACAATAAATAGAGAATCTCCTTTTATATTAACCTCTGTGCAAAATCTGTAAGTATATATTTTTTATCAAATAATCGACAAGAACTGTTAATCGACAAGAACTCAAACTACTAACAATATTATATAAAATAACATAACTTTTTAAATTGAATAGAAAAGATATTAGAAATGGACATTTAATTACTTAGAATAATTAAGTGATTTAGAATAAATTAACTTGAACCGAAATCATTTGTTTCAATTTTTATATCGGTCAAAACAATTGTTTCAATAATATCTTGATGTACACCAGCTACGGACAACCAAAAGACGACTCTTTGAGTGATCGATCATATTGCCAAAATTATGTACTTTTGTAATTATTACTTTGCTCGTTAAAGGGTTTTATATTTTTGTAAGTATTACCAAAGTCGTTTGTGAGAAAGAAATCGTACATAACTTTTGCTTTTCCGATCAAAGTGGACACATGTGTAAATGCATGTATATGAGTGGCCGGCATGTGTGCTATATTTGTATAATACATTACAAAAACTAAATAAAAATATGTGAATAAAAGTATAATACGTGATAAAACGGGATCAAAAGTAAGAGAGTAGAAGACAAGAGAATAAAGGTAAGAGTACATGTGAGAAGAAGGCCATGTTTTGCGGCAATATCACGAGGGCCACTATGTATGTAATGTGTAGTTATAATCTCGATCGATGTTTATGTGCTCTTCTCTTGGCTTCTCCTATTTGCACTTTACCTTCTATAGCACCTTCTTCTTCTCACTATCTTTTACATTTTTTTTTCTTGATTATGATTAGAGTTCTTTAGCCATTAATATTATATTTATGTTCCATTGAATTTTTGTCGGGCAGGATATTAATTGTGGTTGATATTATGTCTTTTCGCATCACAAAAAAATGAACCTGCGAGATTTATACATGATAAAATATATTATAAGAAATCTATATGCCGAGTTTATCTCATTTTAGTGATTAGGATAATCAGTAAATCAACTGAGGAGTTCGATTCTTCTCCATTGACAAGTAAAAGACCAATAGAAAATTAGACAATAATTTTTTAGACTATGGATTAAGCTTCGATCCAATTGTTTGAAAAAAAATCTATATAATTTTAAGTATATGATCAAATACGTTTTTTTTTTTTTTTTTTTTTTTTTGAAAAACTTATCTTATTGATATTAGTAAAAGTAACTTTACATTCGTCTGCAAGTGATGAATAATCTCATTGATAATGATATGACGAAAATGCTGACTTACATTAACTAAAGTACTCGTCCTTTGTTTCCACTCTCGTCTCTTTCGCTTCATGTCACTGTATACCATTGTTAAACTTGATTTAATAGTATCCTTATACCTATATAGAAATACGTTCAAAAGTTTACATATGTTTTTACTTTTTGGTTTAAAACGTGATTAATGTTATTTTGGAAATTCTCTCAAAAATACCACATTATGTAGAAATCTATTTTTTTGCTAATTTTGCTATTATTTTTTCTTATATATATGATGGTATGTGTTTTGGAACTAAAATTTATGTTCTATTGTAGCTTTTTTTTTTGGATCGAAATATTCTATTGTAGCTTAATAGTAGTATTTTAAAAGTACATTATCACTGCATTAGTCCTAAAAACATGGAATAAGAAAAAGACAAACAGAAGGGTGGCCAACTCCACTAGGTAATAATGATACGATTCTCTATAATTAAGAGAATCATATATACATGTTTGTAGTTGATATGTCACCTACTCCAATTAACATATATACACTTAACTTGTAATTTGTACATGAAAATCTAAATCTGGATCTGTGTCAACGTTTTGTATGGTTGGATGCGAATACAACTTTGAACTATTATGTATTTCTCAATATTAAAAAAAAAGGTTATCGGTCTAATTCCACCTCAACAGTTTCATATAACCACAAATCCAAACAAAGTATTGTGCTCTATTTAATTGCAGACAATTAGATGACTAAAGTTCTAATTGCACACGAAGTTTCAGTCTCTAAGACTAATTGAACCTAAAGTTTAATTGTTGTGGTCAAATTTTACAAATCTGAGACTGTTTACCGTAATTGTTTGGTTAGTACCGTTGATCAAAACATTAACCGGCCTAAACCCAAAGTATTACCCAATTAGACCAAATTATGACCCGATTACACCAAATTATGACCCGATTATGAATCAAATTAAGACCTGATCAATTCTCGTCACTGAACAGACAAAGCATTTTTCCCTTTCCAAACCCTAGATTTTCGAAGAACCAAATTGAGAGTAATTGAGCGAAATTGTAGGAATCGATTGAGAGAGTGAGGTTTGTCAATGGAGTTAATGGAGATAGACGACAATGCGCTTCAGTTGGTGCCTGTTTTTGAGAAAAACGACGGTGAATTCTCCGACGATGACGAAGAACAAGAATAAAATTTCAACGAGTTAGAGCCTGAGTTGCTGGAATTTTGCGACGAGCCAAGAGTAGATAGCAATCAGGTCCCTGAAAGTGATGACGAAAGCGGCTGGGACTGGGAAGGTGATGGAGGAGCTTCATGCAAAGGAGGTCAACAAAACAAAGAAAACATCAACTTGGGTGAACGATTGCTCTCAGAGGAGATGGTTTTCTTCAATGTAGTGGGATTCAAAGACGATGTTGTCAAGTACGCCATCACAACCAGATTCAACTTGAAGCAATACAGGTAAGATAAGATGAAGTGTGCTTACAAGTGTGTAGGTGGTAAGGGTTGTAGTTAGCGTATCTACTGTTTTAGAACACTTAAGAAGGATGGGTGGAAGATTAGAGTCTTCCAGAAAGTTCACTCGTGTTCTCCAAATGGTGAGTGTCAGATGATTAAGGTCCCGGTAGTTGCTAGGTTATTTTTAGATAGGATTAGAGAGGAACCTGATGACTTTCTGCCAAAGAAGATGGAGGAGTTAATAACAGCTAAGTGGAAGGTGAGGGTTACAAGACATCAGTGCCAAGCTACGAGGAAGAAGGCTCTAAGATGGATAGAGAAAGAGTACGATGCACAGTTTGCTCGTCTCCATGACTATGCAGCTGAGATTCTTCACGGTAATCCAAACTCAACCATAGTGATTGAGACTGGTAGAAATGCAGAAGGTGTTGATGAGTTTAGAAGATTTTACATCTGTTTTGAGCAGTTGAAGAGGATTTGGAAATAGACATGTAGACGTCTCATATGCTTGGATGCTTGCCATATAAAAGGCAGAGTGAAAGGTCAGCTTCTGGTAGCTCTTGGCAGGGATGGGAATAATCAAATTTACCCAATTGCTTGGGCTTGTGTTGAAATAGAATACACAGAGAATTGGAGGTGGTTCTTAAGAAGACTGAGGCAAGATTTCGATCTAGGAGATGGAGAGAGCTATATCATGATGTCTGACCGACAGAAGGTATATAATTTACTATTTTTAAAGATACTTTATTATGTTTTAGTGTTTTTAAAGATACTTTATAGATGGTTTAATGTTTTTAAAGATATTTTGTATGATGTGTATAATGGTTTAATGTTTTTAAAGATACTTTGTATGATGTGTATCGACCAACACCACACACACACAGCCGGGTCGTCCGAAAGCTGATAAAAGGAAAAAGGACTGAACGAGTCCCCAACAAGACACAACGCACTCTGAAACGAGTAATGCATTGCAGTGTTTGTGGTCAACGTAACCACAATTCTCGTTTTCACAAGGTATTTAACTTACTGTTCTTGTTATTGGCAATACCATTTTATTGTTGTATAAGGAAACTAACTACTACTCTTTTCATGTTTTCAAGGCTACACAAGGTGAGTCTAGCAGTCAGCTAACTGTGATAGAGTCAAGTCAAGTGGAATCATCTCAAGGCCAGACATCTGCAACCTCACTCTATGATGTTGACTAAAGATCTTGTTATATGCTGTTTGATTTAGGAACTACTCAATGCTTTTGTTTTATGCTTCTTAGTTTCGGTTAAGACATGAGAGAGTCTATGTTTTGGTAAGTTTTTGGTGAAGACATAGGATTTCTATGTCATATTTTATTGTTAAATTGACACAATGTAAACATTGCTTTTGGTTTTCAATGAAACATCATTGTTGTCTATTTGATCTTCAGTTTAAATTTATGCTTACAATTCTTATGACTCTTATGTTAATTTAGCCGTAGATATGACAGAGAAATCCTATGTCTTTACCAAAAACTTCTTTGTATCTTTCCAATTTCCAACTTTGCAGTAATGAGCTCTTGATGAAGACTCTCCATTTTCGAATCCAAAATCTCTAACTCACTAACTATTACTTCATCCATCCACTTGAAAACATGATTCCCGTCTTCAATCTACAGCCAACGCTCAATGTATTCAAAAAATATGAACATCTGAAGCTTAAAGCTGGTCACGACAATAACACATATGAACATCTGGAATACAAACTTACTCTCTTAGTCGCTGCATACGAACATTGGAAGAATTTCCGGTTAGGATAGTTTTTGGAATTTGAGAGCATCAGCTCAATTTTTCCTACACACCAGCAGTGACGGGGAACACCATCTCCTCTCCATGTACCAAAACCTGAAGACTCACTCGTTGTACCTGAATTCTTGCTCATTTTCGATTTTAGGAAAAAAATCCCCTTTCGATTTAGGTTTTGGAACTCGATTTTCCGGCGAAGCTTATACTCGTTTTATCGGGTTCACAGGCAATGAAAACGGGTATAATGATTTGGGCCTGAAACCATGAACCGGTTTGGTTTTACTGTTTAACTGATAACCAATACATAACCCACACAATTCGATCGTGTGTGCAATTAGAAATTTGATCATCCAATTGTCTGCAATTAAATAGAGCACAATACTTTGTGTGGATCTATGATTATATGAAAGTATCAAGGTGAAATTAGGTCGATAACCCTAAAAAAATCATACATTACTCTAATATACGCTTTTTTAAACAAATCTCGTGATTATGGTTTTTATCACCCAACTAATCCAAAGTTCATTAGCTTAGTAGAAAGTTACAGGACAGATAAATTATTGGACTGAAGTCCAATGTCCACTTAGCGAGTATATGACACTAAGAGCAGGTTCAATAATAGCTCTTAACTGAGTTTCTTATGATTAAACAAAAAGAAAAAAAAATTAGAAAAGTAGGAGAGAGAGGGGATAGGGTTATAAGGGAAGAGACTGAGTTTTTAATTTTTGTCAAATAAGAAAAATATCTACACACATGTTCTTATTTGATTCAATAACTTTTTATTTAAAATAAAATTTAAATAAAACAATAAATTCTTAGCAAAATAATAATATTTTATTAGTTTATAACCTCAAAATAAGGATTCACCGATGGAGGTGGTCTAAAGATACAAATAAGTATCAAATATGGAATCTCTACAAGTTTACGCTTTAAGATCTTAGTCATATTACCACTAGACTACTATGATCATATCACCACTAGACTATTACGACTTGGTTATCTTATATATTAAAGTGGGAGACACTTTTACTTTTGACCATGTTATAAACTTTAGGATAAAAATTAACCTATAATTTGTAACAACCCTTAAAAATAGGTTTAAGATCTGTTTTGTTACATATTTTTATACAAAAAATTCAAATTAATAAATATTTAATAAAAAATTCAGACCAAAATTTAATATAAAAATATATACCTTAAATTTTCAGTTATTTATTCGGTTCTGATACGCATTGGATTTGATTTTCTGAATACATAGATTTAATACACATTCTGGTATTTTGTCAGATTCGGTTCATCTAATTCTATATTTTGGTTATTTTAATTTAAAACTTATTCAACTATTTTTTTTTTGATAGAGTTTGGTTCGATTCGGTATAGTCGAGTTCGAGTTCGTTTATTTTTATATAAAATTCAAAATTAAAAAAAAATGAATAGAACAATTTGGTTTTTGATTTGGTTCCGGTTCGGGTTCGAGTTCGGTTTTTTGGGTATATAGATTAAGGACCTATTTGACTATTTTTTTCAAGTTTGGTTCTTCTAATTCGGAATCAATTTCGTTTCGGGCTTCGAACCTTTAAGACAACATCTAGAAAATAATGAATACAATTTAAAGAACAGTCAAAACAATCAAATCTCACGTTATAATGCAGGTATAATCCTAGTATATGTTAAATAATAATTAAACCTAATTCTATATATATAGATGGATCAGGTATATGAGCAGTTTAATCCCCCACTGGATCACTTTGTCTTCTCGGATCCCTTCCCACCAAAAACACAAACAAAACAACACACACACCACTCTCTCTCTCTCTCTCTTCTATATCGTATATTCTATATATTATCGACAGTGTAATCTAAGTTTCACTGTATTCGATATTCTCTCTCTCTCATGGCTCCTCTTCCTTTCTTAGAAAACCAAACCCAATCACAAACGCGTTTATCTTCATCAGACTCAAAGAAGAAGACCAAAAAGAAGAAAACATCCCAACCACAACCTCAGCCGCAAACGCAAACGCAAAAGCAGAAACAGAAAACAGTAGTATCATCATCGTCTTCTTCATGGAGCCAAATAAAGAACCTTTTGAGTTGCAAACAAATCGAAGGACCACGAGTACACGACCCATCAAAGATTACTTTATCATCATCTTGTGGCTCTTCTCTTTGTAAGTTCAGTGATGTTATTTACGGTAATGCCCGTGTGATTCACCGTTCTGATCACTCTCCTGAGAGTAGTAATCTGGGTCAAGATGCCCGGTTATTGACCCGAAAACCCGTCAATCATGGATCTTCTACTACTTCTGTTAGATCCAACGGTTGTGGAGCTTACACGTCGTACTCATCTTCCAAAGCAATGCAGTTTAGAAAACTCTCAGGATGCTATGAGTGTCACATGATTGTTGATCCGAGCAGGTTCATATAAATTTCTTAATTCTTGCATATAATAGCTACAAAGATTTGCATACAACAAAAATGTTTTGTTAATAATTTGTTTATGTGATTAGGTATCCAATAGCACCAAGAATTTGTGCATGTCCACAGTGTGGTGAGGTTTTTCCTAAGCTTGAAACTTTGGAGCTTCATCAAGCAGTTCGTCACGCAGGTATTTTTGATTATCCCATTTTTATGTAAATTATTATTTAACTTTTTATAATATATTTGGTTACATAAATTGGAGTTCCCTAAATCATGCAGGGACTTGTATTATATAGATCCACATATGTATTATGATGTTAAAATAAAAGATTAGACATATATAAAGCTAAATTAAACTCGAAACTTTTATCAAAAATCTATTACTTTTTATTTCATACATTTGGAAATTTTCTTTTTAATATAGTATCGAAAATATTAAAATATTAGACTGATTAGTAATGATCTGTCTTTTAGTTTTATTTTCTCGTAACTGGGGCCATAAATCTGGCATGTCCTGTCGATGTTTTTGGATATTTTTTTATGTGTCGTTTTTGGATGTACAGTCTGCAGCACATAAGTATATTATAAAATATGGTACTAAGATTACAGATTTTTTTTTTTGATAATTAGAATCTATTATGTTGCAATCACGTATATTAATTTACATTTTTTTTTGTCACAACAATGTACATCAAATTAACTCAATTTTGTTTACATACAAAAACGTTATGTAATGATTTTGTATGCAAGTACTTTGTTCTGATCCATGAATCTTGGATTCCTTCTACATATGGTAGATTTAAGGATATCTATCTCTGTATCGACAATATATAAAGACGTTTTTGTAATGTAGTTAATTTTGATAACAGTGGCAGAATTGGGGCCAGAAGATTCAGGACGTAACATAGTAGACATCATCTTCAAATCTAGCTGGTTACGAAAAGACAGTCCAATCTACAACATCGAACGGATATTAAAAGTCCACAACACTCAACGCACAATCCAACGGTTCGAAGATTGTCGTGACACAGTAAAGTCTCATGCACATACTTCCACAAGAAAAGAGCCTCGTTCAGCTGCAGATGGTAATGAGCTTCTTCGTTTCCATTGCACCACAGTTTCTTGCTCTCTTGGTTCACGTGGCTCGACCTCTCTTTGCTCCAATGTTCCTGGTTGTCGTGTTTGCACTATTATTCGACACGGGTTTCATGCTAAAACGGTGCGTTTAGGAAATGGTGAAGGGAAAGAGGAGATAAAAGGTGTGAGGACTACGTCGAGTAGTGGAAGAGCTCATGAAGTGTTGAGGTGTTTTGATCAACGGAGAGCTATGCTTGTGTGTCGTGTGATTGCTGGTAGAGTGAGACGTGTACCGGAAGATGAAAGTGGTTCTGGTTCGTATGATTCAGTTGCGAGTGTTGGTGGAGTTTATGCAAGTCTTGATGACTTGGTTGTGTTTAATCCTAAGGCTATACTTCCTTGTTTTGTAGTTATCTACAAAGTCTCTGATCCTTAAGAAAGGATTTTACTTTATATGATTTGGATTTGTAATTTTTTTTTTTTTTTGATAATTTGGATTTGTAAGTTATTTTAGTGGCATGTGTGAAGCAGTGAATTCAAATATAAATTTAGGAAAGAAAATTAGCGTATTAGTTCTGTACAATTATGGTGTTGTGGCGTAGTGATCAACAGTGAAATACTATGTCTACATTTTTTTTTATTTTTATGAATTTGATTTGACTTGTATCAACATATTATATAAACATTTTACTAGATGGAAATCAATCAAAGCGAATTATAATAAGTTTCGTAATGGAGCATATAGATATGGAAGTGTGTTATTGTGTCAAACCTTGACCTTAATTTATTATCCTTATCTACTTTGAAAAGCCATTCTTAAGCAAGAAAAGTTTGGTCTTGCCACCTTAATTTTTTAATAAATTTTTGTGGGCCCAAACAGAGTAAAAAAATGTTTAAACAGTACTCTAGTGGAAGAAGTACTTTTTTGATAAAACTAGGTTACACCGGACTACCCAGTATATATTTAGTAAAGATATATATATATATATATATATATAAATATTATTTTTTTGACACATATATGGCATAAATCTTTACTTTACTTTGACACATTGTAAACCAATTATTCTTGACAGTAAACAAAAAAAAAAACCTAATAAATTTAGTGTCGGCAATGCTTCCGAATTTGTAAAGTAGCATCAGAAAGTGCAGGGAAAGCTTACTATCAACTTATATAGCATGTGAATCGAATTTTAGTAATTATCGCATGTCTCACTTTTGTAGTATCAAAACCTAACACACTTCTTCCACGATTTTTTATTTTTGATTGCCCACTTGTCGAGCTCTTATTTATTGTTGCAAACCTATTCACTAACTCATATTACAGAGAGGGAGAACCCTCTTTCAAGTGCTAGAAGTGTAGAACGCTTGCACAAACAAACATTAGTATTTTTTTAAATAACCCCTAATTCTATTCACGGAGAATATGTTCAAATGATAAAACACTTTTGCAGATAACAAAAGTCCACCGTAGCTAAACCATAATTAAAAGAGACATCCATATTATTGGTTTCTGGTATAGAGATTGAACAAAATATTTAATTAACTTCTGCAAATGATCGTACTACCTTTAAAACTGCAAAGTCAAAGTACAAATATGAAAAAAACAGTAACATATGTGCTTTCATATTTTTTTAACATACGTTATATGATTACTATGTTGGACATCCATGTATGGCCATAGAGAGTGTGTACTTACAATGGGAGCATAACTAATCTTTGATTTTTAACCAACGGATTTCTCTCCTGGTGGAGTCCTAAGTTTATGTACTACATCAACTGCAACTTCGTGCCTAGTTCCTTTCAAAAAAAAAACTTCGTGCCTAGTTCTTTTCTCCATAACAACTTCACTCCCATAGATTTCTTGTTGAGGTTGATCATCATTGATTTAGACTGCATTCACATAATCTTTTGCCTCCTTCTCCAGAACTTAAAATTCGAACCAGCTAAAACAGTTTAAATTATAAGGGAAAACAATCAAATGCACCATTATGGATATGTTATCTTAAAAAGCAAGACAGAATGATGCATCTTCATAGACTAACCACCAATGGTCAGTCATAATTTGAAAAAATGAATGCATCACGTAAGGAGTATATATCAGACATGATGCTGAGGTTATTAAGCCGTAAGCTTCTCAAGTGAATCGTAATTGAATAGAGATAGAAATTGAAAATACCAATTTAGAGATCGAGTATGTATGAAATAGAAAAACTATTTCTTACAAAACAAAGCAATAATATAAAAAATCTGGTATGTATATGGTGAGAAAATACCAATTTAGAGATCGAGTATGTATGAAATAGAACAACTATTTCTTACAAAACAAAGCAATAATATAAAAAATCTGGAATGTATATGGTGAGGGAGAATATGTTTGGATGAGCTTATAAATGACGTGAAAGAGAATCCGAAGGGATTAAAACTGTAAAGAGTTTGGCGAAGTGGTGGAATATGATTGATAAATCAGCTTTTATTTACATTAATCATTATTAAACCTCCCAAGTTATTGAGAATTAGTGGAGGTGTGTGTTAATTCTATCTTTCACGTTTTATTTTTTGCAAAACAAACTTAAAATCTGACATGGTATCTTCTAAAGATTTTAAAAATGCTAAGGTGTATAGCTTAAGAAGTCTCAAAACCTTCCTTTTATTAGTATAGATTTCTGATATATAATTTTTATAAATTTTGTTTAGCATTGAGTCTTGAATTTTTGTTTTGATATAACTTAAGATTATCTTTAGTGGGAGTTTCTCAATGAGTCTCTCACCACTAAAAATTATTAAAATAATAAGAAAGTAGGAGAGATGTGAGAAATGGTCTCTCAAATGAGAGACTTTGAAAACCCATAAAAAACTCTTATGCAATGTATCACAATTTGATTAGTTAAATTTTATATTTAAAATAAAAATTTAACTACAAAATTAAATTATATTAAAATATTAATATTTTTAGTTTTTGAAATACTTATAGGTTCTCACCATTGTAGATGTTCTGATAATTCCTCTTTCTCTTTGGAAAAGAAAAAATCTTTGGAATAGGAAAAAGAAAAAAGAAAAAAAAGAAAGAAAAAGAACTACATCTTCTTCAAAAGTCTAAAACAACAGGAGAGAAATAATCTAATAACTAAAACTAACAAGTAGCACATCAACTTGAGAACTCTTGTAAACTTGAGAGAAGCAAAAGTTGACTTTTGAGATCTTTCGTGCTTACAAATAAGAATCAAAACTCAGACAATGTCACTTATGTTTGCTTCTCTTCCTTTGACACCAACCCTTATTGGATCTTACAACTTCTCTTCTCGTCGTTCAAATTGCATCGTGATGTCCGCCGTTCGATCTAACCAAACTTCGACATGTCCTGTACTAACTAAGTTTCAGAAGGACTGCTCCACTTCTACACCGTACTTACGCAACGTAGCCAACGCCATTGCTGATGACTTGAGAGCTGGTCTAGCTGTTGAAGGAGGAGGAGATCTTGATATGATTTTAACTTTTGTTGACGCTTTGCCTTCAGGGTAATCTTTACTTAACTAGAATCTAATTACAATATTATGCTTTGTGATTTTAAAGATGATCAAAGTAGACCAAACTCGAAGAAGAAATCAATGATCATAGGATATGTTAATGGATATGTAGGAAGGAGGAAGGTTTGTTCTATGCATTGGATTTAGGAGGTACAAATTTTCGGGTGCGTAGTGTGCAATTAGGTGGAAAAGAAGAGCGTGTATTAGCTACAGAATCTGAACAAGTGTCTATTCCTCATGAGCTTATGATTGGTACAAGTGAGGTAATGAACTCAGAATCTATTATATATACATCAATGAGTGTTTATTAGTTTTTGATTCGATGGATTTGGATTGAATGTTTTAGGAGCTCTTTGGGTTTATTGCTACAAAGCTTGAAAGCTTTGTTGCTAAGGAGAAGCCAGGACGGTTTAAGTTGGAACAAGGGAGGAAAAGAGAGATTGGATTCACTTTCTCATTCCCTGTGCATCAAACCTCCATTGATTCCGGTACACTAATCAAGTGGACTAAAGGCTTTGCTGTGTCTGGAATGGTGAGTTAAGTGTTATCATATTTTTGTCTCCAAGTTCTTATTTGGTTTTAACATCTAAAATGTTATTGCAGGAAGGAAAAAACGTAGTTGCTTGTTTAAATGAAGCTATGGAAGCACATGGACTCGATATGCGAGTTTCTGCTCTGGTATGTTTGTATTTCCTCTGAGATAGTATTAATGGAAGCTTTTGTCTTATGCATGTTGTGAGTTTGTTGATGTTTTGTGTGTTGAAGGTAAATGATGGAGTGGGAACATTAGCTGGAGCAAGGTATTGGGATGACGATGTGATGGTCGGTGTGATTCTTGGCACTGGGACTAATGCTTGTTATGTAGAGCAGAAGTCTGCAATTCCTAAACTCCAAAACAAATCTTCTTCTGGAACAACGGTATAATTGATCTATATAAATGTACTTAGGTTTGTTATTTTTTTGATCATGCTTAAAACTGATTTGATTCCGGAATCAGGTCATAAATACTGAATGGGGAGGATTCTCAAAAGTTCTTCCAAGAACCATTTTTGACCAAGAGATGGATGAGCAAAGCCTGAATCCTGGTGAACATGTATTGGAATTTTATCCCTTTTTAACAACATTATGTGGTTTCTACGGTGTCAAAAGTTTCACTATTGTTTACTGTCTGTGTTTTGATGATCAGTTATATGAGAAGATGATCTCAGGGATGTATCTTGGTGAAATTGTAAGAAGGGTTTTGGTCCAAATAAGTAAGACTAGTGACTTGTTTGGACAATACGTTCCTGTCAAACTCTCCACTCCTTATGCACTTAGGTAACTTCTCTTTCACTATCTTTCTCCAGGTCCACATTTGGTTTTGGTTTTTAAATCCTAGTAGATTTAGGTAGTGATGTGTAGCTAAGTTTATGGTTTGGTCATAAAGATTTAAACTTGATCAGAGCTAAGAAAATGTTGTAATATGACATTTAGGCATGAACATTTTGGGTTGGTAAATATAAAATAACTATCCGGGTATTCGGATAGCCATTTGATTTTCGATTTAGTTTGGATTCGAGTTCTAGGGTACGATTGTACAAGGATATAGGATCCATTTAGGGGTATTTTAGTTCAGGTTAGGTTCAGTTCGGTTTCTCACGTTTAAGTATTTTTCCCAGCCTTAATTATTATTTTATCTACCGTTAATTTTGTATTAGGACCGAGCATATATGCAAAATGCAAGAAGACAATACAGATGATCTTCGGGATGTAGGATCAATCTTACACAACATTTTAGAGGTAATTTGTCAATAAATATAAACACAGAACATTAAGACTAAAAGAATGAGATCACATAACCAGAGATTGCATAATCCTGATATTGATATTTAAAATCAGATTGAGACAAATCTAAAAGACCGAAGGAGAGTTGTGGAAGTGTGTGAGACAGTAGTGAAACGTGGAGGACGTTTAGCAGGAGCTGGTATAGTAGCAATATTGGAGAAGATTGAAAATGAGACCAAAAGAATGAGTTCAGGACAAAGAACTGTTGTGGCTATGGATGGTGCACTCTACGAGAAGTATCCACAATATCGACAATATATGCAAGATGCACTAGTTGAGCTACTTGGTCATAAGCTTGCAAGTCATGTTGCGATCAAACACACTAAAGATGTCTCTGGTCTTGGTGCTGCTCTTTTGGCCGCTACTAACTCCATTTACTAGTACTTGAAAACCTGTACTTTATAATTACTGATTATGTTTTATCTTTTTGTGTACATTAATACATAAAAGGAAATGTCAAATAAAAATTTCTTTTATATAACACAAAAAAATATAATTTAGCAAAAGTATCTGGAGGGGAATGTTCATTTGGTCAGTTGATTGATTGAGTGCATCTTTGCTGTCTTTCCAACCCGACTTCAACTCTTAAAAATTGCATTAAGTTTATATGGTATTATTAGGAATGAGTTATAGATCAAATTTTGTCGATATAAAGATTTTGAGAATAAATGTCAAAAAAAAATTCAACTTACAAAAACGGTTGAAAACAACTATCAATTTTCATTTTAATGCATTAATCTCTAAATTTATTTTTTTTCAAAATAAGAGTTGGTTTTTTTGATCCAATTATCAACACAAAATAATTATAAAATATATTTTAATAATATCTTACATATTAAAGCAGGAGACACTTTCATTTAAACTATTGTATAAACTTTAGGATAAAATTTAACCTATAATTCATAACAACCCTTTAAAATAGGATAAATTAGTTTTGTTGCAAATTTCTATACAAAATTCAAAATTAATAAAGATTTAATAGATAAATGATAAGCTCAAATTTACCCTTTGAACTACTCTCTCAAATTAAGAGATCAGTTGTAATAC
>OVAX01001973.1:21905-35841 GCA_900406405.1 Lepidium africanum | reverse complement strand
GGTGGTTAATAAAAGAAAGAAGACGTAAGTGGTGTCTTTTGATCTTTTATTGAAATAAAGGAGAAGTGGCAGCTTGTGTGTGTCTTTATATATATGTGATCTCAAAGAGAAAGACGTACGGTTACACACAATAAGTACACGAACACAAACTTAAGCGATATAGAAGAAAACCATTCGATCCTTTGTCCATCAAAGGGGTCGCTAAAAGTGTAAGGGTTTAACAGTTTAGAACTTCTGATCCACAACATTCAAGAGCAATGGATTAAGGTTACTCTATCTTCTTCTTTAAGAATTTATTTGTTTGTTGAATTAACACAAATCTAGAATGAGATTTGGAATAGATTTCATAAATCGAAATCATAAAAATTAATTTATATTTGGTATCAGAAACAACTAGATTTGTTTAGTTCACATTGAAAAATTGAATGTAATTGATTTTAAAGAGAATTCATAATCACGTAATTAATTTGATCGAACAGTACTACAACCGTTATGTTTTGGTAATGGTCACGTCGGATTGGTTAATTCAATCACGAATTTGTATCAATTACGAATAGAATTTGATCAAAAATTTTAACACTCGGACATTAGTTTAAATTTTCGAAGAGAAAACGATGTTAATATAGCCGGACCGTGGCATAAGCCACATAAACCAAAGCTTAGGACCTATATATATTAGGGTCCAAAATTCTTTAGAATTTTATAGAATTTTGTAATAAATAGGAACCAAACCTTTTTAAAATTAATAGATTTTTGTAATAACTAAGGCTCAAAATTTTAATGTTTACAGATTTTTTTTATAATTAGGGCAAAATTGTTTTAGAGTTTATTAATTTTTTTAGTAAGACAAACTAAAATTCTTTATAGTTTTCAGGGTTTGAGAAATTCGGTGTTGGGTATAATCTTTGATTATACAATCTTATCTTCTTACTTTTCATAAAGAATAAAAATAGATACTATTATTAGAGAAAATACAGGAAAAAATATATTTAATTTTGAGCAGGGCTTTCAATTACATTGGACGTAATTCATTGTCTTGTTTAACATGATTTCTCTTAATCGATGAAACTATAAACGCTTAACTTGTTTCATCATGTAGTCGTAATAGAATTTTATACTCATGTAACTGCCATTAGTGTTAAGTGGTGTTAAGTATATCACGTTCTCTGTGCATTGAAATGTATTTATATATAAACTATATATATAATATGCATGAAGTCATATATATAGTCACGTAAAGCACATGGGTCATTATATAATGTTCATGTATTATGAATTGTTAATACAACGTTAATGGCGTAAAGTAATGTTAATGCATTAGATAGTATTTATATATATATATATATAATAAATTAAAGTTTCCGCTTTATTTTATTAATTAGGGTAATTGTATTATGCAATATTAATACAATAAAAGATATTTATCCTTTAAATTTTAATGTTTACATTGTATATGACATGTTTATCATTAAAGTGGTCTTGTCATATTATATATAAATGTTAAAGTATAAAAAAAAAATACTAATTGATCATGATTAAAAAGATGCTAAAATGACATAAATGTTTTAGTGATCAATTATATTGTTATTTATATCTTTGGAGATCATCTAAAGGTATCATTGGTTATATTTAATATATGAAAATAATTAGTCATTTCTACTATGGTCGATAGTATGTTTATTCAAATGTAACATATTTGTTTGATTTATATGTGTGATTTGATTAATTATAAAAATATTAAAAATTGAAAACTAGCATCACTTATAATACGTGTATTTAAGTATTGTCAAAANTTATAATACGTGTATTTAAGTATTGTCAAAAGGTTGCTTAAACACATGCTAAAAAAGTCTATAATTAAATTTAGAAATCTGCATAAAAGTCTCAGAGCACTAATGGGTAAGCATGTATATATGCTTGCAACTTCATTTAGTATATATGCATCTACTAACTATGTCGTAAAGTTTAATGGGCTAAACTATGAGGAGTGGTCTGAACAAATCCGGTTTACACTGGGTGTAATGTCTTTGGACCATGCAATCCTCATTGATGAAGAGACCTTAGCCATTACAGATGATAGCTCCGAAGCTGATAAGTCTTGTTATGAGACTTGGGAGCGATCTAACAAGCTGAGTCTGAACCTCATGAAAATGGCGGTGGCAGAAAGTATTAAGCCATCTATGCCCAAGACTGAGAAAGCTAGGAAATTCATTAAAAAATTAAGAGTGTTCACAATCGGATTTGGCAGATAAGGCGATTGTAGGAAGTCTTATGAGTGAGCTGACTACGTAAAGGTTTGACTCGTCTCAGCCGATCCATGATCATGTGACGCACATGTCTAACTTGGTATCAAAGTTAAAGGCCTTAGGAATGAAATTTCATGAGCCTTTCTTGGTCCAATTCATCATGAAATCTTTACCTCTTGAGTTTAGCTAGTTCCAGGTGAATTATAACACCATTAAAGATAAGTGGAACTATCTGGAGTTGAAGGCTATGCTCGTTCAAGATGAGGGGAAATTAAAGAAGCTGAAGGGTCAAGTTGCTCATCTCGTAGGCCTTGGAAGTGCCAGTAGCAGCATAAATAAACCAAGTGTTAAGGACAAAAAGGTGGACAAAGCTTTCATGAAACGACCCGAAAGTCAAGTCCAAAAGGAAAGGAAGTGTTTCTTTCGCAAGAAAATGGGACACTTCAAGAAAGGTTGTCCGAAAAGGAAGACATGGTTCGATAAGAAAGGTACATAAGATTTATATGTTTGTTCTGAATTGAACCTAGTTGAAGTGCCTAAAAACACCTGGTGGTTAGATTCTGGTGCATCTACTCATGTGTCTCACATTGAGCAAGGATTCATTTCGATCTAACCCATAAGAGGACCTAAACAATATTTGTTTATGGGGAACCGAATGAAGACATGAATTGAAGGCATTGGAACTTATAGGTTGATCTTAGACACTAGTTGTCATGTAGATCTTGAAGGGTGTCTCTTTGTACCTGAATGTGCTTTTTGTTTCTGTAAGTAAGTTGGATGATTTAGGTTTTGATTTTAAGATTGGACATGGTGTTTTTTTATGTACCGAAATGGTTACTTTTATGGTAGTGGTACAAATTTTGATTCACTTTATAGGTTCAATATTGATGGAAAGTTGTCTGAATCCTTGTACAATGTTGAAAATCAAGGCATTAAACGTAGTGCATCTAATGAAAGCTCAGCTTTCTTGTGGCATAAAAGATTAGGTCATATTTCCAAAGAAAGAATTATGAGGTTGGTAAAGAATGAGATACTTCCTCCATTGGATTTTAGTGACCTAGATGTGTGTATAGACTGCATTAAAGGAAAGCAGACAAAAAACATAGTAAAGAAACCTGCCACAAGAAGTACTCAACTTCTTGAGTTAATTTACACCGATATTGTGGTCCATTTGATGCTCCATCTTGGAGTGGTAAAAGATACTTTATCACCTTAATTGACTATTATTCGTGTTATGGTTATACTTATCTGCTGCACGAAAAGTCTAAGTTAGTGGATGTCCTAGAGGTGTTCATTGATGAAGTAGAAAGGCAGTTAGAAAGAAAAGTAAAAGTAGTGAGATCTGATAGGGGTGGTGAGTTTTACAGAAAATTCAATGAAAGTGGACAATATCTTGATTCATTTGCAAAGTCACTTGAAACTAAAAGCATTTGTGCACAATACACAATGCCCGAAATACCTCAACAGAATGGTGTAGCTGAAAGGTGAAACTGTACTCTAATGGATATGGTTAGGAGTATGTTAAGTAATTGTTCCTTTCCCATTTCTTTGTGGATATATGCATTTAAGACTGCAACAAATGTCCTGAACCGGGTTCATAGTAAGACAGTTCCTAAGACTCCTTTTGAACTATGGACAAGAAGGAAACCTAGTTTAAGATATTTACGTGTTTAGGGTTGTCCAGCAGAAGTAAAGCCATATAACCCACTTGAAGAAAACTTGATTCTAGGATTGTCAATGGATTTTTCCTTTGGCTATCTTGAAAAATCGAAAGGGTATATATTTTATTGTCCTAACCATAGTACGAGAATAGTTGAGACGGGGAATGCTAGGTTCATTGGGAATGGTCAAACTAGTGGGAGTGGTGAACAAAGAGTGGTGGACATTAAAGAAGTTCAAGTTGAAGCTTCTTCACATGTTGTGGCACCTCAAGCTGTTGTGCCTATTGTTTTTATACATTCGAATGACACATTTTAAAAACATAATCAAGAGCCAATTCCACTAGGTGAAGAAATAGTTAATGAACCAGTCACAATTCAAGGAGAGAGTAGTATACCACAAAAACCTTTAAAGCGATCTGTAAGGGAAAGAAGATCTGCCATTACAAATGACTATGTGGTTTACGCTATTGAAAGTGAATGTGACTTAAAGCCTTGACGAAGACCCAAACACATTCCAAAAAGTCATGGAAAGTGACAATTCTGAAAAGTGGTTAAATGTCGCAGAAGACGAAACGATGGTTTCAAGACCGTTGGTTGTAAATGGGTCTTTAAGACTAAATGTGACTCGAAATGTAACATTGAAAGATACATGGCTTACCTTGTTGCTAAAGGTTTCACCCAGAAAGATGGCGTTGACTATAAAGAAACCTTCTCTCCGGTTTCTAAGAAGGATTCTCTAAGAATTGTCTTGGGTTTGGTAGCTCATTATGATTTAGAGCTTCACCAAATGGATGTGAAAATAGCCTTTCTAAATGGAGAGCTTGAGGAAGAAGTATATATGGACCAACCTGAAGGTTTTGTGGCCACAGGAAAAGAACATCTGGTGTGTAAGCTGAGAATGTCAATATATGGATTGAAACAAGCTTCCAAACAATGGTACTTAAAGTTTAATGATACCATTACATTATATGGTTTTTTTAGAGATCATCGTTGATCGATGTATCTACATGAAAGTCAGTGGGAGCAAGTTCGTTATTTTGGTCTTAACATGGGCATGGGCATGCTATGTGATGTAAAGAAATATCTCTCTAAGAACTTTGAAATGAAAGATATGGGTGAGGCATCTTATGTGATTGGGATAAAAATAATTCGAGATGGGGACTGTTAAGTTTGTCTCAGAAAGGATATATCAATAAGAGTTTAGAGAGATATGGGATGGAAAATTGCTCCGCAGGAAAATCTCCAATTTAGAAGGGGGATAAGTTCTGTAAAATGCGGTCCAAAGAATGAATTGGTGCGTAAAGAAATAGGAAGAATTTCATATGCATAAGTGGTCAGGAGTTTGAACTATGTTCGGACATGTACTCGACCAGATATCAGCTTTGATGTTGGTATGTTGGGTCGATATCAAAGTAATCATGGAATGGACCACTGGAAAGTTGCAACGAAAGTTCAGGTACTTGCAAGGCACCAAAGAGTTCATGCTTACTTATAAGAGTTCCGACAACCTAGAGATCGTTGGATATTCAGATTCAGATTATGCCGGATGTGTCGATAGCAGAAAATAGACATTTGGCTACTTGTTCCTATTAGCTAGAGGAGCAGTATCTTGGAAGAGTGAAAAGAAATCTGTTATTGCTATTTCCACTATGCAGGCCGAATTTGTGGCATGATTTGAGGCCACAGTTTATGCATTATGGCTGCAGAACTTTATCTCAGGACTTGGGATTGTCGACAACATAGCCAAGCCGCTGAGAATTTACTATGATAATTATGTAGTTGTCTTCTTTTCTAAAACTAACAAATACTCAAAGGGAGCTAAGCACATGGAGTTAAAGTACCTGTTTGTGAAAAAAGAAGTGCAGGAACGTAGAGTATCATTTAAGTACATAAGGACAAACATGATGGTAGTAGATCCGTTAACTAAGGGATTACCACCCAAGACTTATTTGGCCATGTAGAGCGTATGGGTGTTATAGATAAGACCTTGCTGTTTTAGTTATGCTATGCTCAATGTATTTGTAAGATTATGAATTCATTTAAAGATATGTTTCTGTGTTATTAAACATGTTATCATTATAGTATATGTATACATTTGGGTTTAAAGATAACATGTGTATTTGAGAATTAAAGTATTTCTCAATATTGAAGAAAGAAAAGAATAAAGTTAGAATTGGTGTGTGATGCATGGAAAGGAACTTGTCGTTCAATGATGGGCAACCGCCATCATTCGATCAGTTCTGATTTTATTACAATAATTAAATGATTTATGAATTTGATATAAAGTATACATTATAGATATTAAACCATAAAGTCAACACAACGGCCAAGTAGGAAAATGTAAGAATATTTTTTGTTATGTGTGGCCGATGTATTTCTCGGTTTAATTATAAAGTTCAAATTTATATTAAAGTTATAGATTCTAATATAAAAGTCGATACTATGATGAATCGGTTTTGAACAACGACATTAGAATCTGGCGTATTGATAACCCTCCTTACTTACCCAATTATATTTTGTAAAGCTTCTATATACAATATACATGGTTGTTGATTAATGATATATTTAACACAATTATTAGAAACATTATTGGTTCCAAACATATTTGCATCACTTAAAATGGAATAATTGATAAGGACACTAAAAATAGTATAGTAATATTATTATCAATGTAACGAATCATGTAAAAATTTAGGGAGAAGATACTTGGGTATATAAGTTTTAATATAATTATTAATAGCAGTAACAACTTTTATATATGGATATTGGTTTTTTTTTGTCAACTTTATTCAATTACGAAGAAATAGGGTCCAAAAGGGGTACAACGTTTACAAAAGCTTAACTCCTAGATAACTTTCTAACACTACGGACTAGAAAATCGGCTTTGTGATTAAGTGCACATAGGATCAAGACCAGAGAACAGTGACTGATAGAACTCCTGAGTCTTGAAAAATCATCTAAGTACGGTTGGAAAGCTGGCCACGCTAATGGATCCTCAATCATCTTCACCAATTCTGAACAGTTCACCAAGAACTCCACCTTTAGAATTTGAAGGGCTGTCAAACAGGTCATAGACCACAGGAGGACCTCAAACTCTGAGTGTAGAGGGGACATGCTTCATCTAATGCTTTGAGCTCCCATATTCACTCCATCACACTCATAAGGATAACAAAACCAACCTAATCTCGAAAATAAATCTGAATCTTTCCAAGAGACATCGACCATACATCTGTACCCAAAAAAAGTAAGGTTTGCAGTAATGGGTCTAGTAATTGAAGCAGCTTGTTCATTTGTAATTAACGGTGTATCACCCATCTTGCCACCGTTGATTTTCTGGGCTGAATTCCAGACTTACGCTTCAGACTCCGCTTCTAGAACAATATCCCTAGGGTTTTTGTCATTATTTGTAAAAGCTTTATCATTTCTTGCTTTCCAGAGAGACCAGAGAATCCAGGGAAAATTTTGGGTCTCCTCATGCTTGGGTATTCTCCAGATAAGGTAATCAATATTAGAGAAAACAGAGGCACTTGGGAAACAAGAGTCTACCGGTATCTTGGATAAAGCCCAAGCTTGTACAGCTGGATGACATTCAAACAGAACATGGTTGATTGTTTCCGCCTTTGCAACGCATCTATCACAACAAGTGTTACACTGTACTCCTCTTTTAACTAGGTTTGGTTTAACTGCTAGCTGGCCTGATAGAGCTTGCCACATAAAATGTTTGATTTTTTAGGAGGTTTGACTTTCCAGACATGAGATTGTAAATCTTGTATATTTGGGCCGTAGGACGGTGTCGGAAATTATGCAATATTTTGTTCCACCCAGTAACCTAACCTTACTGTATATACACCAGACTTGGTAAAGTGCCAACCTAGTCGATCCGAGGTGGGTGATCTTGGTATGTGTAAACTTAAAATTATGTTGGCATCATTTGGACAAAAAAAATTGTCTAACCAAGGCTTCTTTACAAAGTCGTGTCTGAGTGTCTATTAGATTCGATACTCATAAATCTGGGTATATAACCCTTAAAGCAGGTCTTGGTAAACTATATGGGATCCAAGGGTCAGACCACACCCGGATAGTATCCCCATTTCCAACTCTTTTGATCAAACCTTTCATCATCAGTTCCCGGACAGAAACAATACTTTGCCATCCATAAGAAGTTGAATAGATCCTCTTGGGTACAAAAGCATTTGATCCTGTAAAATAGCTACCTTTGAATATTCTTGCCAGTAAGGAATTTGTAAAAGTGAGAATTCGCCATAACTGTTTTGCTAGTAGAGCAGAATTGAACTCTATTGCTCTGAAACCCAATCTGCCTTCAGTTTTATTTTTGCATAGGTATTCCCGTTTGACCTAGTGAATCCCTTTAGATGATCCTGAGTATGCCACCAAAAATTTGCAATTGCTGCCGAGATCTTAGATGTAACCATCTTTGGTAATTGGTAGCAGGACATAACATATGAGGGTATCGCCATTAGAACAGATTTTATGAGAACCTCTTTTCCTCCCTTGGAGAGAAATTTAGCTAACTATGAATTAATTCTTGCTTCAATTCTTTCTTTAACGAAGGAGAAAACTTTAGAATTCGCTCCTTCTAATCCCTCCGGTAGACCCAAATAAGTTTCCATTCCGCCTACTGTGTGGATTCCGAAAAGTTCTTGAATCTCAAGCCTTCTAAATGGATACTTTTTCCAAATTGAATAGATAATTTTGAGAAATTTATTTGTTGTCCAGATACTCTTTCGTAATCTTTGAGAACATTAAAAATTGTTGTCGATTCTTCCAAATTTGACTTACAAAAGAAAAGACTATCATCTGCAAATAATAGGTGAGAGACCATCAGACTTGTTCTTGCGATAGATTTCTCTGTCAATTGAGTTTGTGACTCCACCTATTTTAATTTTGCAATCAGTGCTTCTGTACATAAAATAAACAAATATGACGATAAAGGATCGCCTTGTCTTAAACCTCTTTATGGGGTGATTCGTCCTTTTGGAATTCCGTTTATAAGAACCGAATATCGAACAGAGGACACACAATATAGAATACCCTTGACCTAGCGCTCATGGAATCCTAATTTCAACAATAACTTCTGAAGAAAACCCCCATTCTATCTGATCATATTATTTACTCATATCCGTTTTAATAGCCATGTATGTGCCTTTGAATTTTTTTTTTTTCAAAGCATGAAATTTATGGGCTATTAGTATTTTATCGAAAATTAGGCGTCCCCATACAATGTGTATCTGACACAGCTGTGGTAAGATCTTTTTCAATCTCAGGCACATTACTTTAATAATTACTTTATACACCACATTGCATAAACTAATAGGTCAAAATTCCATTATCTTTGTAGGTCTTGAAGTTTTTGGGATTAAACAAATATTTGTAAGATTGAGATCTTTATCGAATAAGCCTATTTCAAGGAAATCATTAACCAGTTGCACCAAATCCTCCTTGATGATATTCCAGGATTGTTGAAAGAAGAGAGCTGTCATTCCATCCGGTCCAGGAGGTTTCCCCGGATCCATCATGAAGACTGCTTTCCTTACTTCTCCTTCTGTGGTTCTTGCTAATAGTGCATTATTCCAGTCCTCCGAGACTATTGATCCAATACCCTCCATGGATGATTCAAAATCGAGCGTACCATTTGTTTTGAACAGGTTATCAAAATATTTAACAGCTTCCGTTTCTATATCTTCATCATGATCAATCCATCTACCATTTTCATCAAAAAGGCCGATAATCCTATTTTTTAGCACGTCTTTGTTTTATTTGTGCATGAAAGAATTTGGTATTCTTATCTCCTTCTTGTAGCAATTTATTCCGGCTTTTTTGTTTCCAATAAGTTTCTTCTTCCTTATAAGCTAAACAAAGATCGTAAGCAACTTTTTGGATCTCTGCAGTAGGACAAGATTCCAAGTTTTTCACGTATTCCAGCTTATTTTTTTAAAATTCTATTATTTCTTTCGTCGGGATTATTTATTGTTTCCTCCATTTTGAGATTTCCTTTCTACAATTTGAGATCTTGTGTGAAATGCGACATCGGCGAAGATTGGCATATCTTGTCCACCCCGTTTTGATTGCCATATTGAACCCTGGTTTGCCAATTCAACGTTTGTCAAAACTAAACCCCGAGCGTTTGATATTTTCATTTTCTTTCATTTCGACCAGAATTGGTCTATGATTCGAGTCTATCATCTTCAAATACTCTGTTTTTGAGTTTGGAAAAAGTGAATGCCAATCCTCATCCCCAAAGGCTTTATCTAATTTACATCGGATAATCTCATTTTGTTTAACACCCCGCCAAGACCATATGACTGATGCACGGGAATTCAATAAAACCACAATTTTGTAACATTGTGTTGAAAGGGACAAAAGAGTTCAGGCTTCGTGTGCGGCCCCCTTTCTTATCATGGTGACCTGATATTTCATTGAAATCTTCAATAGTGAACCATGGTTCAGATCTTTGAGTACCATACCGAGTAAGTTTTTTCCACACTTGTTCTCTTAAGTGAAAAATAGGTTCTCCATATATAAACGATATAAAGGTTTTTTTACCTCTTAGTTCTAGTGAGATGTCAATTATGTTCTTGTTTTTATAATTTAAAATCACATTATAGTGATTATTATAAAGCAGACATAATTCACTACTAGCTCATATAGGCTCCATTATAATCATATCCATTTGTAATGTACTTGCTATTTGCTCCATATAATTGTCTCTTTTCTTTGTTTTCATCAGAAATAAAAAATCTACTTTATATTGTTTGGACAAATCCTTCAAATAATTTATAATAATTGGATTTCCAATATCCCGACAATTCCAAGATAATACCTTAATCATAAAATTGTATTAGAAAAGTGTCTTGGTTGGACGATGCCAATCAAATTGAAATATCAAGTAAAAGATACTTCACTTTTTTTGTACATGTCTTGTATTGATTTATTGTCTTCTTATGAAAGGAATCTAGTTTATTATTATTTGAAATAAACTTCAGACATTGAGAATAATAAAAAGGGTTTTCTCCGCTGCCACGACAACGGAAAATTTTTCTTCCCTTATTATGAAGAGAACTTGATATTGAATCTTTCGTAATGGTAATTTTTCATTTATGTCGCCGCCTTTATGATGATTTCCATAAAACTTGCCAGTGACAAAGTTTATTGTTCCTGAAATGCCCAAAAAAATCATAGAAGGATGTCCTAAGTAATTTGAGGACTAGAGTAAATGTCATAATAACTTGATAAGAACAGGAAAGATTCCTTAACTTCTCCAAAATAAACAATATATGGATATTGTTTGAGTAATAGATATAATTACAGTTGTATCTCGCTAATATAATTGTTGGTAAACTATTACGTGGTTTAAATGTTAAATATAAGTTGTATATTTAATAAATTTTTGTAAAATCCTTTATAATATAACATACAAGTAAGTTTTCTAAAAATTGACACTCTCACTTTCTAACATGTGCCATAAGTCTCAAAAAAGCATCTCTCTTTTATTCTAATTAAATTTTGTTTTTAAAAAACCAAATAATTAAAAAAAATTGAACAAAATCGTTCCCCAAAAAATCTCTCACAATCTCCAACTTCTCCCTTTCTGATAAATTATGAAATTCCAACTCAAAATCAATTGGCAATGAGCGGATTGACCCCTAGTTTATATATATTAGATTAGAATGGTCTCAACTTTCGATGTGAGACAATTATATTCCAACACTCCCCCGTGAGATGATAGGTGGTATAACCGAACATCTCGAAAGACCACAACATACACATCATCATGATACATGCATATTGGGTTAGACCCACTACAGACGTATATCCTCATGTCTGATGGGCCAGAATCTTGGGCTATAATATCATGATACATTATGGACTTCCAAACCAAAACCAATTGGCAATGAGTGGATTGACTCCTAACTTATATATATTAGATTAGAATGATCACAAATTTTGATGTGGAACAATTACATTCTAACACGCCCCCGCGAGATGATAGGTCGTATAACCGAACATCTCGAAACCACAACATACGTATCAGTATGATACATGCATGTTGGGCCAAACCCACAACAAACTTTTTAGTAGTGTGTCTGCTGGGCCATAATTGTGGGTTATGATACTATGATAAATTATGAGCTTCCAACTCAAAACCAATTGACAATTAGTGGAGAGGTCTAAATCCCATATATAATAAAGTCAATTCCTCATCCTTAGCGATCTGGGATATTCTCACACCCCCCTCGAGACAATGGCCCGTCTAGCCATTAGTCTCGACAATTCAATTTCGGGTCAGATTAATCGGGCCTCTTTCAATGGGCCGGATCGGTTCGGGTGGGGCATGTGTATTTAGGCTCTGATACCATGATAAATTTTGGGTTTCTAACTCAAAACCAATTAGCAATGAGTTGATTAGCCTCTAATTTATATATATTAGATTAGAATAGTCTCAACTTCTAATGTAGGACAATTACATTCCAACACATTCCCACTTATCTTCCTCTCTTCCACGAAAACTTCTCAAAAAAAACAAAGTTTCACCTCTAATACTTTTCGATTCTCTAGACAAAAACTTCCACTCATCCCTCAAATTTTGTTTTATCCTCTCACATCTCCAACTTTTGCACTCCACTGCCCTCTTCTCTTTTCTTCTTTAACGTTTAATCACTCTTGCTACAACTTTTTTTTATAAAAATTTCCCTTCCTCTTTTCTACCAATTTTTTTTGTTATTTTCACTTTCCAAACCATGCATCTTGCTGTTATACCAAAGTTCGAATTGTTTGTTTGGGAGTTTGCGGAAAAAAAAACTGGCAAAATTCATCAATTAATTTCTTCTTATGGATAATAAGGTAATGTATAACTGTTATGTAACCCTTTATAAATCAAAATCAAAATCTAATTTTCCACATATTCGATTTTTTATAGGAAAGTTATGAAATAATTGATTTTGCAAACATTACTGATGAATTCTACGCTATTGGTGAAATTACTCAGATGGAAAAGTTAAGAATATCAATTCTACTCAAGGTTCAACAAAATATCTTTGGTAAGAATTTTTTTCATTTTTTTTTGTTAACATTGGATCACAACTGGCCGGCCCATTAACCAAATTCCTGCATAATGCAGGCGGTGGAACTTGATCTCTCGACGTATAAGTACTCCTGCCTTTAGTAGACTTACTATCTGTCACTAAGCTAAAGGCCACTTACGAATTTTTTTCACCTTTAGTTCATGTAATAAATCAGAGTTTTAACAATTTGATTATATGGAATAAAATCAACTATAATTATTTTAATATATTATTCCGTAAACTTTAAAGCAATGAAGATAAAAACAAAAATCACGAGCACTATAATTGATCACATATGCATACTAATGCTTCATTATTATAGAGTTGCATAAAATGTTCTCTTTCCATGCTAAAAACATATCTTCAAACACTGAAACTTTATTAACAATGTTTCTTCAGTTCTGTGCAGTATTTTTAAAACTGTCAGACCGGTCGGTCCGACCAATTGGACCGTGACTTACTACTAAAAATGATCCGAGTTGAACTAAAATCCGAATTTAATTTAAACTTGTAAATCAATCAAAAACCGATAAAAACTGGTGACCCAGATCAATATTAAAACCCGGTTTACTAATAACTTATATTTTTCTTTTAAAATTTTACTATTATTTTTCTTCTTTTCATAAAAATATAAAATTAGAAGTCTTAAAATCAAAATTTACACCATAAAATCTGTTTATATTATATTTTCAAGATATTTTGATTATAATTTATAACTAATAGAGATGGTGTTTGTAATTAATGTTTATAAATTACAAATAATATCAATAGATCATTTATATAAATGTATTACTAATATGTATTATTTTATATCTTTTATTACGTTATCAAAACAAAAAATTTAAGTAACTTGAAAACTATTAATTTAAAAGACGACGAATATAATTAAATAAAATAAATTGATATTTTCTTTCTCAAAAAAATATTAATTTAATATTTTTGTAGA